>PVJH01006674.1:0-99785 GCA_004026705.1 Nesogale talazaci
GAAGAGCCTGCTTTGGTACAGGTGTCCAAGTAACTCGCATGTGATCAGACGTTGACAGGCACTGTTCAAGAAAGAGGATCATTACATGTGGGGAAATGCCTGCAACTCAGTGCAATTAGGAAAAGTCTGGAAAAAATACAGAGAAATTTTACATTCAATTCACCATAGGAAGAGAAGTTTCATATGAAAAATACTTTCCAAAGTGGAGAAAGCAAAGTTATATAATTCCAATGGAAAGAAAGGAAGAAATAAGTTCCTAACCAAAGACAACCTTGAAAACACTGTACTTCCTTTCCTGTATGGGTAGAAATTACTGAAAATATGTCAGTACCTGCTAAAAGCAACTCACCACTAGGAGTGCTGGTTGCTTCCTTAATTTTGTGCAATATAATTATACAATCTATTAGGTGCCACAAGTCAACCCTATAGGCAATAGAACAAAACACTACTCAGTTCTATTTTAAAAATTGTTATGTTTTATTCTGTATCACGTGACTGTCTTTACTATTATATCTGAATCTTTTCATTCATTGCAACAGGCAGACAGACCTCACTGGCAATACTCAGAATTAAGGAGGATTAGGAAAGGAGTTAGCAGGTTACCTCAACCCAGTCTCAGTAAACAGCAAGGGTACAATTCCTCTCCTCAGTCAGTATCTACACCCTTCTCCAGTCCTCAGCCTCTCCACCTTGGGTCCCCTTGGTCATTGTCTCTGTGGGCCAGGAAACCAGTTTGTTGCTCTGGCGCACTCTCTGGGTATTCTGTGTTCTGTGTCATTTCTCCATGCCTCTGGTACTTGGTCTCCGCCATTTGACACAGCTGAGAACTCCAACGTGCTACTCTGGTGGCTTTTCTTCTCCTAAACTCAAAAGTCACTGCTTTCAAGTCAATCTGACTCTGAGCTCTCTCTGTTCAGAGAATGTAACTGTGGGAGTAAAGAACCCATTTTTCCTCCCTCAGAGCTGACGCTGGTTTTGAACTGCCAACCAAATGGATCGAAGCCCAATGCCTAACCACTACACCACCAGGGCTCCAGTTTTTACTATGCTCCTGGGATATTTTTCTTTTCATACGGAGATAACTCCTAGCTAAGAAAGTGGCAACTAATACAGACTGATATCCATTATCAATGCTACACATATCCTGTTCACACAGTCTCACCCCATCATTTAGTAGTAATTATAGCAGCATGGATAGGAGAGCCATGCTAAGAAATTTCACGTCATCCCCTGTGCCTGAGCCCATTCTTGCCCTCATGGCTGAGCCCATTCTTGCCCTCATGGTGTCCATCCATTCCTTCCCCCCAGCCCCCAGGTTCTTCTTCTTTTTTCCTCTGACCCTCTACGTTACCTCTACTTTACCAAGCATGATGTCCTTCTCCACACAGGGATATTATGTCCAACACAGATGAGACAAAGTCTCTGTCTTCTGCATATAATAGAAGAAATGGATATATTATTCCTGGGACTCCCCAACCAAAGACTGATTTGAGAAAATCAGATGTATAATGGCAAAGTTGTCATGGACTCATTGGCTGGATTTTCTGGAAGCAGATTCTGAGACTTTCATTCAGACTACATTTACTCATTCAGAGCAATTAAATAAATATGTCAGCTACATTACAGGCTCATGTCTGATGTTGGTTGCCCTGAAGGAAAGAGGCTTCATTGATAAAACCTTGTTAGTGGACTATTGAAGAAGCATTCAGATAAATTATAGGAGGCCATTGTTGGATCAGGTAAACTGTGACCAGCTTTTTGGAAAAGGCCCCTGGCAGTCACGTAATCTGGTGTCAATTTGAGGATTGAGAATGTAGGTGTGGTCCACATGGAAGAAGCACACCAGCTTGTGTGACCACCAGGTGTCAAAGGGATCAGGTATCAGGCATCAAAACATTTAAAATTGTATCATTATAAGTGAGGGGGAGTACAGATTGGAGAACCAAAGTCCATCAATAGGTAAAGTGACAGCCCCTTACAGTGGGGTTATAGAGAGGAGATGAGCCACTCAAGGTATATATAGCAACAATGAAATATGCAATTTTCCTCTACTTCTTAAATGCTTCCTCCCATCCACCATCATGATCCCAATTCTACCTTAAAAATCTGACTAGACTAGGGGATGTGCACTGGAGCTGGAAACATGGGGAATTCAGGATAGATGATCCCTTCAGGACCAGTGGTGAGAGTGGTGATGTGATGCCAGGAAGGTGGAAGAAAGGTGGAGTAGAAAGGGGGAACCTATTGCAGGCATCTACAAATAACCTCCTTCTTGGGGTATGGCCAATAGGGAAGTGGGTGAAGGGACACATAAGATACTGTATGTTTACAAAATAATGACAATTTGTAAAATGTTAAGGGTTCATGGGGGAGAAAGAGTGGGGAGTGGGGAGGGAGGGAAAATATGGGAAGCTGGTACCGGAGGCCTAGGTAGAAGGAGGATGTTTTGAGAATGATGATCACAACAAATGTACAAATGTGGTCTACATACAAGTGACGTATGTATTGATCATGAAAGAGTTATATGAGTCCCCAATAAAATGATTTTTTTTAAAAAAGCTTATAGTGAGGGCTCAAGTAAAAAATGTTTTGGAAATGATGGCAACCTATTTACAAATACAGTTGATACAATTGATAGATGAAATGTTATAAAAGCTGTAAGAGTCCCCAATAGAATGACTTAAAAAAAAGAGCATATGGGTGGAGTCTAGCCTTTCAATGTGGAGACAGCCAATGAGACCTCTGTCTTGGCATGGCCTCCTCCTCTGAGGATTCTGGGAAATTTGGTAATTCATTCTTAGAGGCAGACTCACTCTCTCTCCCAGATAACTCCCTGGGAGACATTGTAGCTGATGAGACACATAGTAGCATGCTGATAGACCCTGAGCTCTGGAAAATGGAGGAGACACAGGAAGACCACTGCTAGCACTGAGATGCTTTTACTGCCACTGGATACACAAGACTCTGCATCCACTGGCCTGTGATTGTCCTGGTGTCATTGCATGTGATTTGTGATTCTGAAGAGGACTTATAGATGCGTATTGGATATATGGGCTAATATGACCTTGGATTGGACTGGGCTGGGATGTTTTCTCAATGATCAGTTGCTCTTGTATATAAAACTGTTTATTATACACATATGTGTGCTTATGAATTTCACTAGTCTACCTGAACTAACACAGCCTATGCTCTCAGGGTGCACTGGTTAATACAGAACGGTTAGGAAGAGTGTCCTGTTCGGCACTCCAGAAGCCTGCACGGAATTGGTAAAGTCAGTGTATTGGTGGGGGAAAAAAAAACCCCCAGCAGAACAGAGAGTATAGGAGATGGCATGTAATTCAGAGGCCCAGGGATATAAATTCAAGTTCCCGTGTTGAATGGTCACAAAGACCCAAGATGAAGAAAGTAAAGACAGATACATTTGACAATTAGTTCTTCATTGTATAAATTAGTTCATGCGACATTAACAGGCAAGACCCAGAGGACATGCTTCCTGATCATTATCAGTCGGTTATGTGATGGCACTTCTAATGCGGCTGGGATGTTCATGATAAAACTAATTTTCAATTTATATTACTTTCAAACCACAGGAGTATTTCCAATGACGATGCTATTGCACAGGTAGCCTTTACTATGATCATTTTTGTAATGCAGAAAGAACTCTATGGCATTTCCATAGGTTAATGTTGTCTCAGTCAACAATCAATTCACCTAAGCTTTAATAGGTGAGAGACATTGTCTTTAACATATACAAGGCAAAATAGAGTTTTACAAGTTTTCTGAGGAAGCTGATCATGCTTAAATGAAACCCTGCTCTAGTAAAATAACATGCACTTGATTCAGTTCTTTAGGTAGTCCTAATAACAATATTGCCAGATGCCATGTAGTCAATACTAATGCATGGTAATCAGTGTTTGTCATAAAAGAGCTCTGTTTTCTAGGGCTTTCAATAGCTGATATTTTTGGGGGGTAGGCGAGGCGAGTAGAGTGCCAGACCTTTTGACCAAAGTGCCTTTGGTAGACTTGAGCTTCCAAACTTTTGACTCACGGTCAGGTATATAACTGTTGGCATAATCCAGATATTAGTAATAATAATAATCTCTAATACCTAACAAGTATGCTCATGCAGTGTTAGGCAGGGTGCCTAACAGTTACTTCTATAACCTCATATATATGTGTTGCTATTAACTCCATGGAATAGATGGTGAAGTAGGCTCCAGAGAACTCTGGAGCAGTAGAGACTGTATTCACTCAAAATTTTTCCTGACTTCAGTTTACTCTCGACCATCATGTTATACAATCAATCCCAGGAAAGCAAGGGACTGGAAAACCACAGTCTTAACTATCAAAACTCTTTGATTTGATATTGTTGGAAGTTTTCAATTATTTTTGGCTTATGTGCTCACAAAGGTTTACAAACATCAGGAATTCTACACAGGCACAGATGAATTAGAATCAGTTCCATGGCAGTGGGGTTTTTTGTTTGTTTTGAGTCATTACATTTCTTTCAGCTTCCTTCTAAAGTCAGGGAACCATATTTAAATGGATGTGTAAAAAAATCAATAATTTTATACCATTTGGAATATGCTGATGCCAATGAAAATGTTCTTGTTACTTTCAAGTTATTTAAGTCTGGCATCTGTGAAACAAGATTATCGTACATTGAGCATCACAGAATTTTGGGAGGACAACCAATTACAAGGATTAATAAAATTATATATAATGCATTCACTTAAAATGCAGGTTATTTCTACAGTTACCTTTAAAGAGTTCTGGTGATGCAGTGATTTAAGCATTTGGACCACAGACGGATGAGGCAGTCTGTTTTCATAAAGTTCTACTCCTATGAAAACCCTATGGAACTGTTCTGCTCTGTCTTACAAAGTTGCCCTGTCTGGATCAGCTCAGCAGGAGAGCGCCAATTGTCTTTGTGGAGAAACAAGGTCCATACCTCATTCCTCGCTGACATTAGATGGAAGATACTGGCAACCTTTAGGCCTGTACTCAGAGCTCACTGTCATCAAATATCTGTTGATTCACAGTGACACCACAGGACAGAGTCACATTGCCCCAGTGGGTTTCTGAGATTGGAAGTCCACAGGAGTAGAAGCTTCAGCTTTCTCCCCCAGAGAGGTTAGTGGTTTCTAAATGCTGAGCTTGTGGCTGGCAGTCCAACATACACCACAAAGGCAAACCGTGTGTACCATTTAGGGCTCTCAGCCCTGTGTGGAGATGTGGAAAATAGATCAAACTTCTTTGTAAATTTGCAATGGCAATGAGAGATTAGCTATTATGTTCAACTCCAATGGCCTATTTTTCATCTTTATTCTCCTTGATTTTGTCGCTATGGATTTAGTTGATGCTATAAGATTCTGATTCTTTCTGAAGCCATCCTCTTATTGGCTTCCATGGTGACTATTGCCTCGGATTCCATTCTATTTGTCAGCTATTTCTCGTTTGTAAATTTATTCTACTCTTTAGAAGGCTGTCTCAAGCAAACATGAGCATGTCCTCATGCAGACACCAATCTTTGGTTTCTGTTTATAAAGTGACATGTTAAGTTTAGTAGATGCAACCCAATGAAATCATAACTCTTGTTTATTTCCTTAGCAACCACTGTCCACATGTGCAGAATTTATTACTTGCACGCATGATTAGAACTGAGAAAATTCTCCATCATACAAACATAACTCTTCAGAAAGGGTGTGTTCTTTGGGCCCCACGAGTAGTAGAAGATTGTATGTTTTTATGGTACTTTCAATGATATCCACTAGCATTTGTTTTCTGTTATGGCAAAACATCAGATTTCTATTGTATTAACCAGAAAACAGAAGTTCATAGAGGTCAAATTATTTTTCAGTGCATATATTAGTCAGAAAATCAGTAAAAGAAAGGGCCTGATAGTTTGAATAGAGTATGGCATAGTTTAGCCACTTGATTAATAAGACTATTTAATCTAGTTCTTACCAATCAGAAAGTCAATGCAACTTTCCTCTTCATTTGTAAGATGGGTACAGTGATAACTACCATATTTTTCAGACCATAAGACACGCTCCTCCCACCCCCTGAAAGTGGGGGAAAAATTAGGGTACATCTTATGGCCTGAAGGTGTGGTACCCCAGAACATTTTAGCATACTGGTATTATTTGGTTCAGTCTTTATTTTCTTGTTTTCCTGCTCTAAAAACTGGGTGTGTCTCATGGTCAGGTTATTTTGTGGTCTAAAAATATGGTATTTATGAGCTATTGAAAGAGATATGATGAAGTTTTAAAATAGCAGTTGGAAAATGAATGAACATTTGATGTAATATTTCCATGAAATTTTTTAATGCTCTGTGTTACAAAAGCACCCAAATATATAGAGCAATGAAAACTTATACAAGAGAAAGTTGACTATATGAGATATCTGCACACATTTCTTTTGTGTGTAAACCTGTATCTGCTCAAATAGTAAAATCAAATAAATATTAAAATATTATATATGAACTTGTATATTTAGTACTTAATTGTTATCTCACAGTTGATGGCTCATTCATTTTATAAAATGTATCAAGATTTTCTCTGAAAAATTAATTTGAGTATTTGTCTAAATAGTGTACCTACATGTATCTCTAGGTATAGAAAATAATGTATTTTAACTTATTGTCTATGCCTCCTGAAAATCATGTAAAATAGGTAAGTTGTTTCTGAAATAAATTAGTTCTTTCTAGAAAATATCTCCACCCACTTGGGGATTCAGTTTAGCAATTGATAAGCTCTTTAGGACTTAGGAAACATCATCAATTTTGAATAATACAACAAATAGCACAGGATGGACTCTAGTCTTTTGCTCTCATTTATAAGAAGATAAATATAAGTATTTTTTCTAATGGCATTGCACTGTGCTCTCTTTTACTAAATACTGTCACTTTCCATGCCTAGAATTATAAAGCAGAAGATATTCTAAATGAGATTTTCAAACTAATTAGCCTCCTGCCTGACATAGTCGGTGAAAAGAAAAAGACATAGTATATCATGATTCATTTAAGCTCACATGACTGAAATTAATAGTCTCACTATTTATTATTTTACTGCATAGAAGAAAATGTCCAAAACTACATCACTCCACTGAACACTTGTTTATTTCTGCTTAAATGCATTTTTTTCACTTATTAAACTATTGGCCATAGGAAAAATGATTATTTTTTAAACCAATGATCCATAATAAAAGTAATATCCTAATCATAATAGAGATGTCAATTGGATATTTCAGCAGGACAGAGTCTTCCCAGAAAACACAAAAATCATCAAAGCGGCAGTTGATATATTATTTAAAATTTGTTACCTTAAAAAGAAAAACAACATCTCTAAATTAAGTGGGTAAAGTTTAATTAACAAAGCTTTGTGAAATCTTGAATTTCCCTACATCCATCCATCCATCCATCTATCTATCTTCCCATCTATGTGCAGCTATATTTATCCATCATTTTTCTTTTGAGGAAAATTCCATAGCTGTTGGTAATTCTACTTAGAAATGATCCACTTGCCCCCACTGGGATTCCCAGATGATGATGACCTATTGTCTTAGAACCTATAGGGAATTGTGCTGGTTTCTTTTCCTTTTCTCTATGACATCCCAAGGAATTTGGTTTGACTTGTAAATACGTTGGCTGAATTTCCTTTGTAAGCAGCACTGTGCATTGAAGTTCTGCTGAGCAAGGTCAAAGTGTAACCAGAGGCACAGAACAAAGCAAATCTCCCCTTGACCTCAGGATCAGTATATATTAACTGACTAAAGAGCTGAGAATCCAAACCCACACGTTCAATGTCTTTTAGGAACATCTGTTCACTTGCTATGTATAGGGTCAATTTTTTTTCTGCTGTGAATGTCATGCTATATGAATGTCATACTAACAGAGGGGCTGGGCATACAAGACCTAATTTCTCTCATACTCATGAGGAAAGAGAATATGAAACACACCACAATCATCACCAGTATAATGTTCTTGGGTTTAAAAAGTGAGGTTCTACACCTAGAAACCCCTGTCTGAGGCTGAGAGTGAATTAGACATGGCAATGGAAATCAGAACTAGAAAGGGATAATAATTTGAGGCACACATTTCCTAATTCTGCACATGAAAAGAGTTATCCCAAATTGTCTGGATATGGCAGATAAAAATGGCATGATGTCTTTCAGGTCTGCTCAGCTGTAATCATCAGCTCCTCTATCTCAAGCATAAAAAGTTTTCAAGAAATTTAAAAGTGATGAGTTAAGTTTAGAATATGCAATCCATAATATCTGAATCAAAAAATCTCATTTCTCTCAATTTTCGTTCTTGAAGTACATACCCATTGAGCATCAGCTTTGCAGCAGGGACCATGACAGGCATTTGGCCCAACCATTGAACCAACTCATAGTGGGACACAGTCTCAGACACTCACCAGGAAACTCCTCGATCATCTACAGTTGCTCGTAGTTGAAACTGACTCCACGGCAGTAAATTTGGTTTTTACTGTCTGGTGCAGAGCCAAGACTAAAAACAACCTTGTTTCCAAGATGTATCACAACTGGTGTTCACTGTCACAAAAGGTTGAAGAACTAACAGGGAAATGACTAATTCCCCTTTAATGTAATTAACAAATACCTTCTCTGACTCCCATCATCAGACCAAGGGGAAAGTTCTATTTTTCCAATAAAATAATCCACACTACAGGATAGTCCCACTACAGCACAAGGTTTATGAAAGCCAAAGAGGTACAATAGCTTCTTTTAAAAGACTGATTTTATTATTTTGCTTTCCAGGATTCAGTTTTCCCTTTCAGAAATTCTATCAGCCCAGCAAATCAACCTAGTCATCTCTCTGTGTATCATTTACAAATGAAGTTGGAAACAAACCACAAACATATATCATACAGTTATTTCAAAACAGACTTTGTTCCCACTTTGTCCAGTGTTCAGATTGACAAAATGATTGACAAAATGTGATTAATCATAATTAAGGCGTCTATGATGGACATAACTGGAAAATGGGTAGATTTTCCAAGTTGTTTCACTTTTCTTTTGCAAAAAGTGTCAGCACATGGCCGGTTGTGCTGTTTGATTTGCCCCTCCACTGTGGTTTCAGTTCTGAACAGAAATATGACTAGATAAACAAAGTGCAAATACCTTGTATTGCCTGGATAAGGTTATGCTTTAATTTAATTAGAGTAATTTACAGCCCCATTACACAAGGTTGTTTTTAAAAAAGTGCTGCTTGCAATGGGCAGTCGGTTGACACAAACTAACAATGTACGTTTAAGCTAAACTACCTCATTAAATTTCAGAATGCCATTATTCCTTGTCTTATTATTCTTCACACAGTGCTGTAGCTTCTATGACTCATGTAGAGCAGTTTATGATAGAATTAATTTTGAGGCATGCTCCTTTAGTCGCCAATTTCTCCCACCACAAGTGGCGGACCACACAGTGTACATGCTTTAAAGTGCCTCAAGAGAATTTTCAGTATATTATCGACACTGAGACTAAAACCAAGAAAATAAACAGCCATCACTCAGAATAACCCTTAGAAGCCAAGAAAGTAAAATCCCTTAGGTTTTCCAATTTAAAAAATGAACATGAAAAGTGTTACAGTGTAAAGCACAAGAATTGGCTTGCAAGGGAAATGGCCTTTCGTTAGCTCACCCTCCATTTTCTATGTGACATTGGGCAGATCAACTCTGGGGCTTAATATTCTTGGTGGCGAGAAAAGATTTTCTGAGCTCTTTATGAGTCCCCATAGTCCAAACATCCATGAAGGCATCACCTGCAACTCTTGTTCACATTTGTTCTTCATTATGAAGTTGTTGCAATTACCTGCCTTCAAGTCAACCCCAGCTCTGGGGGTCCCTAAGTGTGCAGAGAAGAACTGCTTCATACGATTTTCTAGGTTTTGACCTTTTAGAAGCAAATGCCAGGCTGGTCTTGTGAGATGTGTTTCAATAGATTCCAATTGCACTTAGCGGAGTACTTACATGTGTCACCAGCGGCTCCAATTATGATGCAGAAAAGCACAAACCAGAAGTGCATGATGTCCCATAATCAAAAATTCTGATGTTTCTCTCTTATATCAAAGAATATCCACTGTGCATAGTGGAATATGAACAATCCAATTGCTGAGATAGTCCACGTGGCTTGCCACATTGTTTACCATTCTAATATTAGTGATTTTGCAGGAAGGAGAGCATTACTAAGGAGGCAAATGATAGAGCTTATATAATTAGACAAAGGCTACTATAAGATTGCAGTATCATCTCCTAATATAATAACACATATTTTATGTATAAAAGGGGCCCTGCTACATGGGGTTACCAGCTCCTCGGGAAGAGACTCAATGTGAAAAGAATCCTTGAAAATCGATTACCCAAATACAGCAAGAATCTAATAAAAAGTTAAACACTTCTGAGAAAAATGAATAACAATACTATTTTGAATGTGAACAGACATTGACCTTTTGGAGATGGGCTTGTGGTCTGAGATGTAATTTTGTCTTCACTCCTTAAATTACCAAGTTATGATGAGACTCATAGTTTGAAAGTTATTTAGAAGCCCACTGAACTTGGTCAGTACTTTGATTCCAGTATTGAGTCACATTAGAAAATAGTCAGAACTTATGATTTATAAAAGAATATACATATACAAGAAAGCAATAGTTCCAGATACTAAGCAAAGGAAGGACTGAGCTTGAAGAGCAGGTCTAGTAGGGCATCCCAATCAATTCTCTTGGGGAGAATTGAGAGTATCAAAGAATTGATAGCTACAAAAACTAAATATAAACTTCTATTTTCTCTCTTTTTTGGGGGGGGGCATCACTGCCTCTGGTGGTCCCGGGCGCTACCCAGTGCTGCTCCTGAGAGCCGCTGCTGGATTTGAACTACCAAGCCCGTGGGCCACAGTCCGGCACTCAACCACTTACACCACCGGGGCTCAGCCAACTTCTATTTTCTCATACTGAATAAAGGACAGGTCCCCAACGCCTAACAGACATTTATTGATTGTAATGACATAAAGTGTCAGAAGCTTTCATAGTGTTAGGCAATTTTAAAGGTGAGTCACTTTCAACCTATAGATAATCATTATATTGCTTCTTTTATTTTTTTAAATTGAAACACGCTATTATTATATAAAGCAGTAAAGAACTGATAAAGCAAGGTTCAGTATTCAAATATACAGAAGCAGAGCAAATAAATCTTTTTTTGAAAAGCCTCTCACTACTAGTAAGTTACACTGCACATACTAATAAAGGATTAGGAGGGTTTTGTCATTTTTATTTACCTATTGATGGCATTTCCACTCTTTATTACTATTTTATAAACATCACAGAAGAAATTGATGCATCTGAATCATAGTGTTGGCAAAGTATCCTGAATGTCCTCTGGACTGCCAGAACAGTTAAATATGTCTTAGAGAAAGTACAGCCAGAATGTCCCTTAGAATTGAAGATAACAAGACTGTCATTCACCTTGGACATGTTTTCAGGAGAGATCAGTTCCTGAAAAAGAACACTGTGCTTGGGAAAGGAGGAGGTCAACAGAAAAGAAGAAGATACTGGAAGAGATGCATTGACACAGGGACCATAAACATTATTATTACAGACGCAAACCTAATAGCAATTGTGAGATTGGTGCAGTAGCAGACAGTGTTTTGCTCTGTTGTACACAGGGTCTCTGTGAGTCAGAACCAACCAACTGGAACTTCATAACAATAGAAAATAGTTCATAACTGTGCTCTTCTTTTGAAAGCTTATTAAATAAAGCAAGAATTTTGGCCCTATCCAGGAGCTTCCGATCCAATATGTAAACATGCCTTGTAAAGCATAGGTGCTAGTTTGCTTAGGGCCCTTATTTACGCAAGGCCCTTCTCTAGACCACAGACATACGTGGGTGCACACACAAATGAACACAAAAACAATGTTCATGTGTGCCTATATATTAACATAGATACCATATTGCCATATACAAATTTTATATTAATATTCATTTATACCTGTATTTGAACATATATCATTTTATCATAAAACTTCTTTGGGGGATTTTAGAGATGTGTGTGTTTCCTTATTAAGTAATTTTAGAAAAAAATCCTGCATTGGAAGTGTTATATCCCTTATACTTTTCAGAAATGAAAAATTAAGCTTGGAGCCAGCAATTAGATTGCAATAGTTACATATATGGCATGTGAAACTATGAAATCCTAATCCAAATCTTTGCTGGTTGAGAATGACTGCCATAGATGGACATTCCCTGCCATGAAGCTGTGACTCACAGTGGCCATGTCAAACAGAGCAAAACTCCTTTTTGGGTGTCTAAGAGTCCTTCTCCCATGGGGCATGGTGGGTTTCAATGTCAATTACAGATGGCAAGGATGTTAAAAATAACTCTAGTTGTAGGTTTTTGCACCTGAACCCATAGTTCTGCAGTTTTCGCAGCATGGCTCCTGGAAGACAGAGAAGCTTCCTAAAATGAAATGACTCTGAGCACGTGGTTTTCTCCAAGAAGCTGTTTCCAAGAAGCTGCCATTTCAGCAATGCTGTCCATGATCTCAAGATTCCTATGACATGCATGTATTCTGACTACTTCCTTTGAAAGAAAGAAAGAAAAACAGAGTCATAACTCAAGCCGTTAGTAAGTGTAGTTATGTCCTAAGAATCTAGCCTTCCACTCTTGGTCGGTGTTAGCTGTTGTTGCTCAGAAATCTAAACTTGCTAAAGTCTATGCTAAGCTACTGAGTGACTGAAATGTCTATTGTTTTAGCCTTGATTTTAGATCTGCTACCATATGTGATTGGCTATAAGAGGCCTTGGCAGGTGCCAAGGGCTGGTGTTACTGGCTGCTTGCTAACTAGAAGACTGGAGTTTTCAGTCCACAAGAATCAGGTCTGAAGAAAGGGTTGACCATGTGACTGACTTCCACACATGGGCCATGGAGGAAGCAATGGAGCACAGTCCCCCCTTGACACAGCACGTGAAGTCACCCTTGAGTTGGAAGAGACAGGAAAAGGTTTCTGGGTATAGATATTGTTCAGAATGAGCTCTCTGTACCATGTTGCTTATTTTATCTGAAGTATTATGTATGATATTTTATAAAATCAATGAGCTGTAACAAAGTTTTCTTAAGGTACATAATCTTTTATTTATACTGTTTTGAAAGAATCAGAATTCCTTTGTAGTTTTTAGCTCTGTTATTCCTAACTTAAAAAAACAAATTTTAGAAATTATGAATAAGATACAGTTTATATTCTTATTTACGGGTTTTGTTGCTTGATATAATTTATTACCTTTAATCTAGTAAATATTCCCTTAGCTTTTCTACACTAGTCATAAAATTAACTATGTCAGGTCTGATTTAAGAAGTCAAAGTTGTAACGTATCATGATATACCTTTATTTAAATTAAGTATATAACAGTATGAAGATAAGTGATCTTCATGCTCAGAATTGGAAAGGGAAGCGATAATTCTATTTTCACTTCTTTCCATATTGGTTTGCTCTAGTCTTGTATTTGCAATTTTGTGACACAATTGCCTCATTTCTATGATGTTTATCTTTTAGTGAAATGCATGACAAAAATGCAAAACACAGTTTCTTCTTTTCAAAGTGCTTCTATTCAAAGTGCTCACATATACACCATGTTTTGTTGACAAAACAAAGTCAAGCAAAAATAACTCAAAACATGGCAGAGCTGCTGTAATAGACATATTCTGTAATAATTAATAGGAGATAATTTTTAAATGATAGATAAGAAATTCTCATTTATTTTGGAAGCAGTTAGAATTTTGGCATGATTGGTTCACTTCAAATTGCCATTGGCATACTGTATTTCTTACACCATACTATTACCACTGGTATCAATGAAAACTTTAAATAAATTACATAAATTGTTACCAAAGGAAATTATTTCATTGAACAACTCACATAAAAATTATTGACATAGTCAAATATTACTGTTAAGTGTGTATATTTTTACTCATAATGATGAATCATGGAAACTGGTCTTTCAAGGATTAACAAGTTTCTCATTTTCCTTTAGTATACTTAGAAACAGATGCCTGTTCTGAGGGTAAAAACTAGTACTTTCTTATACATTTTGCTTTAACATATTTAAAATAAAGAGGAATCTCAAATATTTCATGGAGTACACACATGCACACACACAGAATCAGGATGGAGAGACTATGAGGCATATACTTTAATATAATTCATGTTTGCATTCTGAAAGTATTTCAATTAATGCTTTTTAGAATCATGTTCATTATTAGATTAGAAGGTACTGATAGATTTTAGAAATACTGAGTGGCATATCTGTTTATAGAACATATGGAAATCACTTCAACTAAAGTTTATTACAGATGAAATCCTTGGGTTGGAAGGCAGTGAAATATGTAATCATCAAACAATAGACTCAAGCATATCAACAGTTATTAAATAATACAGGGCAAATAGAGCCAGTAGAAAGTAGAACTGAGTCAATAGAAATGACCAATATTAATTCTCAGAAAGCAAGAAATAAATTCCAATTTTGTGACACCATTAAAAAATAAAAGGAGACTTTCAAAGATCTCATGAAATACTAAATTAAGATCATGGAATTCTTCCTCCATGTTCTTGAAGATTGTTCGCATTTTTAGGGTCAATTATTCCAAGTAAATTCAAATGGAAGAATCAATCCCTACTTCTAGTAAAACTGATTATATATATGTTATATATATATATATATATATATATATATATATATAAAATGTCTTGGCAGATTCTAAATAAAAACAAGTCTAGAGGTTCAGTTTTTGTTTGAAATAATATAATTCTGACTAATCCAAAAGAAGGTAATAAAAGCTGACATGTCAAAAACAAGGACATATATAAATATCCTCTCCTTTATGTCTCAAAAGCAGAAGGCTTCTTGCCTATATGTCTCACAAACAGAAGGTTTCTTCTAATATATGTACTTGTAAACCGAAATTGCCAAGAGTTGAAGGGGTCCACAGACTTGTTGACGTTAAAGTCTTTTTTTCCTTTTTTAGAGATGCTGACGTTACATTGTAGCTGACACTTTGTCACCTGATGCCAAACACTTTATATGCTGAAATGGAAAACCTCTCAAAGCACTCTACAAATCTTAATAAATAAAAATTACATATATGTGTATTTCATTATCTGATTTACACACAATTAGCAATTACTAAGTTATGGAAAATGGTGATGCATTGTAATGAACCAAAATGCTAAGTACTTCAGTCCTAGAAAATACTTCTGAAATCTGAGTAAGATTAAAATCAGAGTGGCTTTTCCTCTGCAAACTGTTTAATATAGACTGCATTAGAGTTTCAGCTTGACACAGCTGTGAATCACTTTTTGTTTGTTTTGTTGTGAATGTTCTTTGTTATCAGGTTTGGTTCCTTTCCCTAAATTCAATCTTCTGGTTTTGTTTTCTTTTTGTAAAGATACCTCCATGTTAATATTCATTTATATTCCTATAATTACTGAGAAAATATTGACAGTAGTTTGAAGTACCATATAAACCCTCAAATTATTTTACATTTTTAATTAAGCAAAAAAATTCAAGAATCAAAATAACCATTTAAGAAAACATATTGCTTATATATTTCATTAAACAATTTTGGCTGAGCCCTGATGGTCTAGTGGTTGTGTGTGGGACTGCAGCTCACAGGGCTGACAGTTCATATCCAGCAGCAGCTCTCCAGGAGCAATGCTGGGCTTCCTACTCCCACCAGGGCAGTGATGCTACACACACAAAAAAACCTCTCTCTCAATTTGTGTATGCCTGATGCTTTCTCACATTGAGATTGGGAATTATGTTTTGGGGGCTAAGATCACAGACATAAGCTGCCATGCACATTACATCATATCAAGGTGCATGTAATCAACTCAGTTGCTGAGATAATGACCACATAGAGGAGGTAGCGTTTGTTAGGCTTCTCCATGCTAAGGTTACACTATTACCTTTCTCCTTGGAAGTTATCATGCATAGGCTATACTTAGAGAATGTAGAGATATACTCTTCTCAAAAAGAGTATTTGCACAAATCACTTGGAATTATTTTTCATGGGAGACATGCCAATCAACATCAATTATTTCTATATTAAATCACTTATTCATACTAGTGTGGGTTGATAAATATTTATCACTTAATTCACTTTGCCACTCAAGTTGTTTTCTTTTGGTCATTTGAACTCATGTTCTATGTTCTTTGACAAGTCCCCAGTATTTTGTCATTGTGACTCTTTTTTCAATTTCTTAATTTGTGGCATTAAAATACACTCCAGGCTAATTTGAACATCCTTTTCCCCTGAGTGGTCAGATATTTCTTCAAGGAACACTGTTTCCTTTCATTAAAGAATAGCATCGAACGCAAGATGTGGGTGTCAGGTTTTCAGACTGGACTTCTTTCTTATCTAACAGTGCAACCAAAATTAAGTTTATATTCTTCTGTGTTAAAAGCTATTTACTGAGACCTGACAACCTTTGGGTTAGTGTTGAGTCAGTGATGATTTCCTAAACCCAAATTCAGTCATTGAAACCCACCATTGCCTCTCCAGGAAAAAGAGGAGGCTACCTATTCCCATAAATATATATATATATATTTACAACTTACGAAACCCTAGATGGGGTTACTAAGAGTTGGAACTGACATGATTGCTGTGAGTTTGGAGGTTCTTTTATTCCAACTGTGATAGACCACCTTCAGGTAATTTCCTAAATTCTTGCTTTAGAAAAGTGTTCTGTGTTTTCTTCAAGGGAATAGCAACCCTCCAGAAATGGAAAATAATTGTATTTATAAAAGAAAATTATGTACCTGCTCTGCTGCTTGCTGGCAGTGGTCAGATTGTTTGTATTGCCCTAAAGAAGACTCAGCTACCTCCTTCTTTACTTATAGGCAGCAACTCTTGTGAGTTGAAAGACATAGTGTATTAACTGTCTCATGGAAGTGAGTTGAACTGAGCCATTTGTACTGCTCTGTGGACTAATTAGCTGTTTATGTCTTATCTTGAATTTATCTATCTATTATCTATCATCTATTTATTTATCTATCATCTATCTATCTGAAATCATTTGCCTGGTTTCTTTCTTTTTTTCTGCCTGGTTTCTTTCTATAGAGAACCAGATATAACTCAGAAATATAAAAACATATATTTATAAGAAAAATTATGTACCTGAAAATGTATGTTAGAGAAATATATTATACTTCTTTACCTTTTACTCATATTAGCTGATACTTGTTTTTCTGTTTTTTTCCTTGAGTGTGAAATGTGGTTAGGCAAAAAACTGAAATAGCTTACAAGTCTCCAGGGATTTTATGTTCCAAGCACTGAAGCCCTTTTGTAAAGGATATTTACTGACATTTACAAAGTGTGTTGATCAGAATCATGGGTGAACATTCTGTGCTCTTCCCAAACACCACATGCACATGTATGTGTATGGATATCTGTCCAAACCACTGTTTTCAAGTCAATTCTGACTCAAAATGTGGAGTTTGCAAGTAGATGGTCTGATCTTTCTTCCCCAGAAGAGGGAGTGGACTTGAATGGTCAATCTGGCAGTTAGCCATTATGATAGGTAGGATTATTATGCCAACCTGGCCAATAAACACATGTGAGCTTAATAAGGTTGGAGTTTAATTGAAGAGCAAAGAGATAAATGCCTCCATGAGCCTCGCCTTTTTTGTCTCTTGCTCTCTGATGATCAGACCAGTGTGAGGCTACTTTAGCCCGGTTCTCTGCCTCCACTTGCCAGCTACACTACCTCTGAGGCACCCGACCCATGGAAAGTGTCACTATAGTTTAAGGTTCTTTCAAGACTTGCTTTGCCACACTGCTGTTGTATATATCACTTGAACTGGACCCTCTCGGACCCTCTCATCTGGCTGACTGTTGGTGATTTGCCCTGCTGCTTGCTGCCTGTGGCCAGATTGCTTGCATTGCTCTACAGAAGACTCAACAGCCTTCTTCTTGCACTCAGCAGCCCTTGTGAGTTGAAAGACTGTGAGTGAGTTAACTGTCTCATGGAAGTGAGTTGAACTGAGCCATTTTACTGCTCTGGAATTTATTAGCTATTTATTTCTTATCTTGTATCTATCTATCTATTATCTATCATCTATCTACCTGTTCTCTATCTATTTAAAATCATTTTTCCTGTTTTTGTTTTTAATCTAGAGAACCCTGTCTTACATAGCCATCTTTGCTTACCCAATAGTGCCACCAGGTTATATATATGTACGAATGTATACTTTGTTGAGAAAGATAATATTTGGGCCTTAAAACCCTAGTCATAAAGTGGTTAAACTCTTAGTTGCTAACTAAAAAAGGTGCAGTTCTAATCCATCAGATGTTCTATAGGAGAAAATGGAGCTGTCTGCTTCCATAACGATTAGAGCCTTAGAAAACCTATAGAGAAGTTTTCATAGGTGGCACTAAGATTGTAGAGAGCAATCAGGAGTTGAAGAAGCCTTTTAAACTGGAGAACAGCCATCTTCTTGCAATGTGGGCCAAGGATGATCACACAGATGGCCCGTCTCTTCCCATCTCCTCAATGGCTACCTGGGGATCTGATTTGGGTTATAAACTGAAGCTTGGTGGTATAAATTAATGTTAATTATGGAGCATTATTGAATACTTCTGTTCATTTGAGTCTGTGGCCTAAGACTCATCCACACATGCCTCTTCTGTTCTCCTTACATTACTGAAGGATTACTGAAAATCTGTCACCCCTAGAAGAGGCTTTATAAGGGATATGCTTTAAGTATTTAAGGATCCCTGATGATGTAGTGGATTATGCATTGGGCTGCTAATCTAAAGTCAGTAGGTCAAACCTAGCACCCAGTTCAAGGAAGGCAGATGTGTCTTTCTGCTCCTTGGAAGCCTAAGAGGGGGTACTTCTGTTAGGTTTCACAGGGTCACCAGGAATCAGAAGTAACATGATGACAGTGCATTTTGACTATTTGGAATACCTGCCAGAGATAAAATAATAATACTGCAAAGTGGTATAGCTCTTTCTGCTCCAGGATCATCTAATTGTGCTTAGAAATCCAAAATCCATTATTTTGAAGTGTTTTAGGTCAATAGATGTGTGGTAATTATATTTTGTATATACATGTGTATAAGCAGAGTCAGCACAGTTTTTATGGTAAAATTAGGTGCCTCAGCTGATAGATCGTTTATACTCAAGTATATAAGGTAACTGTTTGTTAATTTGAGGAAAAAGAGTGAAGGGGTGGGGTCCAGGATTATAGTCAATGAGGCCTCTGTGTGGGCATGGCCTTCTCCTGAGAATTCTGATAACTGTATTTTTTTATTTGGAGACTGGAGACACTTCTCTCTCGTTCTGTTGGTTCAGTCTCTGGGAGATATTGCAGCATGGACCTATCATGATGCATCCAGAACTCTGGATCCAGAAAATCACGTAGAGCCCCCTGCCAGTGCTGAGATGTTTACAATGTCACTGGATCCAAAGACTTCCTACCCACTGGCCTGAGATCATACTGCATTTGGCATCACTGCAGGTTTTGAGAGTCTGAAGAGGACTCTGTAGATTGGTATTAGACATATGAGCTAATTTCAGACTTATGGGCTTGGACTGGACTGGGTTGGGATACTTCTTAATGTATATAATGTATATAAAACTCTCTCTTATACACATATGAGTTTCTATGTGTTTGTTTCTCTAGTCTACCTGGACTACACAGGGTGTCATCCTACTTAAGGTAGTGTTACATAATGGGCCTAAGGTAATGGGTTCAGATACTGTCAAAATGATTATGTTAAGCATAGGTCTTTTCAAATTCATATCTAGGGTCCACCACTCACAGGACTTTGGGATGTCCATGTCTTAGTGATGTGCACACTAGATAAAGGATGTGCAATAGAGAAATAAAATGAGGAAGACTAACAACTTCTACCTCACTGCACTATTACAAAGATGAAGTGAGTTTCAACTGGTAAAGGATTTGGACTGTAGTAAAAAGAAAAGAATTTTTAAGGAAAACTAAATGTACTACCATGATTTGATGCTGCTTCAGGCATACTTCCTATGCTGCTGCAATACACGTAGCATTGCTTTAGAAATGCAACGTCCTGTCTGTGCAAATTTAAAGTCAAAAAACAGATTATATTCAATTGCTTTATAGACTATCTGAAAATTTGATTATATTTTTGTTCTGCTTTAGTAAATTGCTGTTGTAAAGGAGACTGTGCCTTCAGCATGCTTTTCAAAAGTCAGAAGTTCTTTTAGCTACATTCTCAAACATGCACGCACATGTAGGCTCAGACAGAAATGTCTGACTTCAGTAAAAAAAAATGTATTCAATTGATTTAAAGATTCATTCATAGGGAGCAAGACTTTTGACTGAGATTCAAGTGCTTCAGAAATTGACCAAGAGGCAGATGCTAGTCAGAATCCCACTTCCTTAAAAATCTTTTTTATTTTGCTGCTCTCTGGCAAAATGCTAACACCAAAGAGAGTTTGGCTGAAATGATTTCCATATTGTGCCAATTAGGAGTGACTTTTGTCTGAAAGCCCAAGGATGAGATTTTTTTTCTATATGCATTCTTTCCATATGTGTACACACACATCACTTCTGCTATTTGGAAACCCTATTAATCAGTACATTAATATTCAGGAATTAGTGGGAAAAGTTATCTTCACATATATGTCTAAGAAACCCTTTCAAATTCAGGTCTTAAAAATTTTCAAAGATTTATTTTTTCAGAAAAGCAAGTACTTCAATAGTTCGCTCACAAAATCTTCAAATGCTTTTGGGAAAGAAATGAATTTTAAAGTGTGCTCAGTCATACTCTATTCAAGCAAAGCAGTGAAAAAGGTCTTTGAATCAGAACTACAGCTCACCATAATCTGGTTAAAATTATCTCCAGCACCACCTGTCATTATTAATATGCAGAAATAAGAAAAACACCTTCAGCCCAGGTGAAGTGCAGTCCATATGGCCTCTCAGCACCATGGTGCCCTGTCTTATCATAATGGCTGCTACATTTTCAATCCTTCTTCAATGTCCATAGAATCTTTGAAAGTAGCTCATGGTTTAATTTAAATATGTTTTAGGGAGCATTTCATTAGCGTTTACATCTACTCGTGGAAGAAAATCCACAGGTCTTTTACATATTCTATCTAAGTTTACTAAAATTTTTTTAAGTTTTGCCATTTTTCTTGGCATTAAAATGTAGAAAAAAATCCATCCAACTGCTATGCTGTTTTAGGAAATTATAATACACTGTTGCATAAGAATCAGTGTTCACTAAAAAAAAAGAATCAGTGTTCACTGTTAGACCCAATTTAGCATAAACTATAGCTATTGCTGTAAATGCAAGATATGCAATGACCATATCTCTTTAGAGAAAGAAAACCAAGGTATGGTTCAGACCCTCCAAGGAAAGACATATATATGAACTGAAATCCATTTTTTAATTTTGACAGTTTCAAGTCACATCAGAATCCACAGAGTTGTACAGGCCATGTTCTTATCTCCTGGTTCCAGAGAGCTGACTAAAAATTTGAAAGATTTACTACTTTTTGATAACTCAGGAATGTGTTGCAATCTAGATCAAAATGTTATGTAAAACCTACTTGGGTCAAAGAAAGTTTGAATCTCTTCCCTTGCCAATCATATACAAACCAAAGACAAATTTACTGCCAATCTGTCAAATTTTAACTCAAATTCCAACTGAATAGCACACAGATGAACTGCCCTACAGGGTTTTTTTAAGGCTGCAAATATTTATGAAAGCGAACTTCTTCCACTCCCAGAGTGCCTGGTGGCTCACTGCTGACTTTTTGGTTAGCAAGCAAGTGCTGAACCACTGTGCCTCCAAGGCTCCTTAAATCAGACCTATATGTTCAGGAATAAGGATGTTCACTATAATTAGGCAGCAGCGAGAATATGTCATAGAGAGCCACAGAGTAGTCTATTTGCTCATAAGTCATAAGCATTACTCTTGACAAAATGCCTATCTAAGGAAGTTACTTATTTATCTATATCATTTGGCCATTATTTAACACTTAGTCAACAATAATAGGCATGGTGGGGTTTTTTTGTTTGCTTGTTTGTTATGGTTTGTGGTTTCTTTGTTTTTCTCCCTTCTTTAAAAAATCTTTGAGAACTTTTAATTTTTGATTTTCATTAAATGTATACATCATGTTTTTGTATGTGTATTTTTTATGCACACTGTTAGAACAAATGCATTGAGAAGAGCATTAGTCCTCAAACAGCTCTGTTTCAAAAAAGGACTTTTTCCCAAATGGGCCAAGAGCTCTCTTACAGCAGCCTGTAAGGTATGTTGCTGAAGGTGATAGGCACCTGAACAGAAGCTAGTTTACAGGGTATTGAGAAGGATGTGTGCTGCCTTCATGGAGTTCTTCCTTCATTGTGTTCCTGTTCCTGCGCTCTTTGTAATACAGATACTTCTACTGAGAAGCAGCAGCAGTTTGTATTGTCATTATTGTTGTGTTGATATTGATTTGGCTTGAAATTTCTTCTACAAAAGAAAAGGCTATCTTTTTGTGTGTGGGGTGGGGGCAACACTGCCTCTGGTGGTCATGGGAGCTACCCAGTGCTGCTCTTGAGAGCAGGCGCTGGATTTTGAACCGCCAAGCCCGCGGGTGGCAGTCTCGCACTCAACCACTTACGCCACCGGGGCTCAGCCCTGAAAAGGATATCTTTAAAATGTAGAACCACTCTGTCAGACACCACCTTGGGCAGGTTCCACCCCACCCCCACCCCTCCTAAAAAAAACACAACACAATCAGAGGCATACATACTTACTAATATTTCTGTCTTTCTACTGATAAACCACAGCGGTTCATATTGTTGTTGTTGTATTGATATTGATTTCAGATCCAAGCAATGCATCATTTCTGGCACACTAATCCTGTCACTGGAAGTAGCCCTGGTGTGTAATGGGTGAGTACATGGCTGCTAATCAAGAAGTCGGGGATTCTATCTGCCCAGCTCACAGTTTCAGCCGAGACCATCTGTGGCACTTCTACTCTGTGGTAGAAGGTCGTCAGTGAGCTGGCAGAGACCCCAATGAAATGGAGTTCATCTTTCAGAGAGCAGCTATTCTGGTTCTCCCAAGGGTTGCATTTGAACCTCTGTCTGGATGAACAACACGTGTCTCATGGTGGCACCGTTCGGACCCCCCACCGTGTCGAAGAGCATCCTGGCGCCGTGTGGAATATGGCTGCTCAGCTGTGTGCACAAGGCTTATCCTATCAGTTACTGCCCAGTCCCTGAAGAGGGTCTTTTGATTGTGCCCACGGGTGTTGCTTTTGATGGTCTTGTTTCCACACGGTCTCCTTCAGGTTTTCTTTTTAGGCAAATTTTGATTTAGCAGAATTTATATGGAACCAGTGGACTCAGCTGGGTGAGAACTGAAGGTGTTTCACAAGTCTTTAGGCCTGTGGTCTACAGGGATTCCATTTTTTTTTTTTTTTAGAAAGAACTAGTTTATTCTTAAAAAGAAAAGAGAGCAGAGGGGAATATGAAAGTGTCTGAAGATGTTTATAATAGTAAGTTTTGTAGATTTTATTTAGTCCAGCATGTTTGTGGAGCAGGAATGTCATACTGACAAAACTCCAACGGATCATAAGAAATTATCATTCTTCACACAGTTTCCCACATAAGTCTACAATGAACGAGCAAAGTTAGTACCAATAACAAGTGAAATGCAAAAGCCATAAACATTCTTGGATTTAGGGACTCATAAGTATGCATTCAATAGTAAACTGCTTTCTTATATTTTGAAAAAAGGAGCATTTTATTGGAAATCCAATCTTAGGAAACATTTTTCTTTTGTTTATCTGTGGACCTGCTCTGGTAGATGCTTAAGCACTTGGTCTTTTTATCTCCCTTTTATCATTCTTTATTAGAAATTCCAATGAATACTACTGAAAGCTAATGGCAGTGTTTTATAGAAAGATGATCAGCACAAAGAAAGTTCATGATATACTACTAAAATGATCAATAATTTCAGCCCCTTTTGAAGCATGCTTTTATACTATATACATATACTATATAATTTTATAGTATATAACAGCATTTGCTAAAATAAACTTGCTAACTAACATTGTTTTTTAGGCCAGCATTGTAATATGTGGATTTTCTAATAAAAACTGCAAAACTTTCTTCAGAATATAAGAGCTTAGATTCTATCTACCCACCCAGCAATTCACCTATTTATAGCTATTTAATCACCAATAGATTGAATAATAAAATCATAGAGTTATACGATCTTGAGAAATTCATTAAGAGGTATTTGCAATTTCATTCTTTTAATCTATCTTTCCTCTCCTCTAATACAACTGAGCATTTCAAATTCACCCATTGCTCCAGTGTAGGAAGTTGAGGGAGTCTGTTCTCATAAAGATTTAAAGTCTCACAAAACCAGAAGGGGCAATTTCTACTCTGTTCAAGGTCTCTGTGAGTCAGAATTGATTGATAGCATTGAATAAGTAGTGAATGAAGGAGCTGAAAGTTCAAAATGTATACTTACATATGTCCATTATAAAGTCTCAAAAATGTACTACTTCAATTTGATTACTTCTCCCTGTATAACATCACCATTTATAAGAATGCATGGGGTAGCAACCATAATATTGAAAAATGTATACAACAAATACATTAGAAGCTATAATGGTTTAGCTGCACTTAAATATTTAAACTTAGATTTTGAAAGCTAAGTTGTCATTGAGTCTCTTAGGATCCACATTCTATTAGATAACTTCCTAGAAGAGAGAAACTTCTCAACACACTGTATCCCTGTTTTATTATTACCTTTTATGTGAAGTCTTATAATTTATTGCTTCAAAAAAGGATTTAAACATAATTTCAGTGTATGAATATTTTCCCAAATTTCAATAAGGCAGCTGATACATTGGCCTGGAATCTGTGCAGTAGTAAATTGAGAGTTGTGTCTGTAATCATCTTGAGCTGATGTCTGCCTTTGAGCATGCCAAAAGATTTACTAATTGGTATGTAGATCAAAATAGAAGAACACGAATAGGAGGGCAGAATAAAATAATGTTTACCAGGAGTCACAAATTATATATGAGGGTAAGTTCAAAATATGTTGGTAAGTGAAAATGTGTCATTGATATAGTTATACTTTATGCATATGTGTATACTATTCAATCCGTGTTTAAGGACATCTCTAAAATCTCCTGATGGTCTCAGGAAAATTATCTGAGCAATAGACAAGATTTTGTTTTCTTAGTGCAACTACAAAAATGTCGAGTCCAAACAATGACTTCCACAAGAATCTGCTAAACTAGCTCATTTAAAACTGAGAGGTCAGCTCATAAACTTGTCGGAATTGAAGTTTTGGAATTGGGGTAATTTTGGTAGAACTTCTCAAAGGACACTAGACCATCCTATCCGCTTATTGTGAAGATGCTATAAGAAAACTGGAAATGGCATTGGTGAGAAAAAGTCAGGCAAGTTGTGTCAAGGAATTGCTTTCTATCACAACAAAGTTTCTATTATTCTTTGAGAATAGTAAGGGTTGTACTAGAGTAATCTCAGGAGGGTATCTTAGCCCTTACATCTTACATCTTTAATCTTAAAGCTTCAGATGACTTCTTGTTCCCCAATTTTAAAGACCATTTTAGAGGAACACAATTTGAGCCTCTCAGAGATACCCAGACAGCCGTTTTGAAGTGGTAGAGCTCGACGAACACATGATTCTTTTTGGGGACATAAGGTTAGAGAGGGAAACACAACCTTTAGAAGCAAATTCATCGAGATGGAGAATATGTCGAGAAAAACTAGCTTTACACTCTGATACTTGTATTTCACAAGATTTCTATAATTTTACAGCAATATTTTGACTCATGTTTCTATAAAATGAAGCTTTTTCTAATAAATGAAAATTATTATAAAAGAGAGGATGCAAATTTTAAAAATAAGTACTTTGATTTAATGTATTTAGAGCTTAGTACATTTGATGACTTTTAACATATTCTGGGAAAAATGCCATTAAGAGGTCAATAAAGTTTTTCCATATTCAAGATTCATGCATATTTCAAATTCCTAAAATAAAGTAAAATATACCAACTTATATTTAAGGATATGTAAGGTATTAAGAAGACATAAATAGATATTGTTTAAAGACAAGAACAAATTAATTGTCAAAAAATAATAACAAAAAATTAATCAATTTTATCAGACACCAGTGAGTGAAGAGAGAAAAGGCAAGGAACATTAATTCCAATTCAGTATTTAGCACTTGTTTTCTGCAAAGGGTCAGATTGCAAATGTGTTAGGCTCTGTGAAGCATACATTCTCTGTTCGAGTTAGTCCCACAGTTCAGGCATTAACAGTAGTTGGAGGACGATAGCTGTGGTGTTTAGTAAGACAATATTTCAAAAGGGGATGCAGAGCTTCAAATTTGAGTGATAATTCTTGCCTGTTTCAACTAGAAAAGAACAAACAAGGGCAATTCAATATTCGTTTAGGAGCCCGTGGTGGCACAGTGGTCAGGCATTGGGCTGTGAACCTCAAGTTCTGCAAATATAAGGAGGGGTCAACTAGGTG
Organism: Nesogale talazaci; assembly: GCA_004026705.1. NCBI lineage: Eukaryota > Metazoa > Chordata > Mammalia > Afrosoricida > Tenrecidae > Nesogale > Nesogale talazaci. The sequence goes on from PVJH01006674.1 coordinate 26,567, forward strand.
ATCATGATTTAATCAAAGTAAAGATTTTCTGTTTCCTTGTATTCATGTGTTCAATATTGTGACCTAATAACCCTAATGACAATGACAATAAGGACCTCCATCTCCTTACCCCTTCTGAGGCAGTCCAGTCTTATTGATTGCCCTCCTAACTGGTTTTGTTGTTAATTGATACTGAATTAATTATGACATATTGATCCCATAGCTATCAGGCCACTATCAGTTGGCATAGACTGCATCTGAGTAAGTTTATTTATTTATTTTTTGGTTTGGTACTTGATTGGTGAAAATGGTTACATAAGCAGCTGAATAGTGGTTCTAAATCTTTCTAATGCCATGGCCCTTTAATACAGTTCCTCATGTTATTGTGACTCGCAACCATAAAATTATTTTTGTTGTGACTTCATAACTGTATTTTGCTATTGCTATTAATTGTCATGTAACTATCTCCTATGCAGGATGTATTTTCATTGTTATAAATAAATAATTAAAGCATATTTATTAATCACAGATAAATATAAATTATATATTGTGAGATATTTATTTCTAATTAAAAATAAGTGAAATTTTATCTGAAGCATGGTGTAGCATGGATATCAGTCTTAATATAGCCAGAGTAAACTACATTGCTACATTTTGTGACATATAAAAAGTCAACATCAGTGCAAAGGCTGAGATAGCATCTTTCTCATGAGGTCAGAAATTCTCAGGACAGTCTTTATAAGAGCATAACAAAAATCATCTTCCACAAATCTACTTCTGTATTTGGACTTGATAACCAATAAGCTGGAAAACCCTGTTTGACAAAGATATATTGTTGGAAATGGAAGAAAAAGGCACAATACAGTCTCAAAACAGGATATGACTGCAAACACTTAATCCAGAATTTTGTATAAGTGGCAAATTTTGTTCGTAGAAAAATTAGTTCTCACTACATCACTCTTAATAAGGTCAACGAACTCCTCTAGTGCTGTCTTAGAAACATCGTCCACTTTGACAAGGGTAAATGGTGATCCCTAAGGTAGGATCATTTAACCCTCAAAGGGGTCGTGACCCACAGGTTGAGAACCGCTGAACTACAAGGTAGCAGTTTCAAATCCACCCAGAAACACCATGCTGAGGTTGGGGGTGGGGGGTATTGCAGTGCTGGCAACCCATTCACAAACAAAACAAAAACAACCATTAAAAGCCAGTGGTAGTCTAAGACACACAGGGTCCGCATGAACAAGAATACACTTGGTGGGATCTGTGTGTGAGTGTGCAGGGGAGGGGTAGCGGTGATGACTGTAGAAGGGAAATGCAGGCATGACATTTGCACTGCTCCATCCAGTTAGGTTCCCAAGGGCCTGCTCTGCCCAGGTCTCACTGGCTCTCTCACCTGCTTTGGGTCTCAGTAGATGGCCTGCCTGTGGCTTCTCATGATGGCTACACTCCGTGACCGGAACAGTCGTGTCTTCCCTTCTTATACAGTTGACATTGACTGTCTCTCAGAGCCTAGCTTAAGTATCAACGTCCCATTTAATTCTTTCCCTAATTCACACACTTCCTCTATTTGATCTTTGGAAAGATAAGAAAAGGTGAGACTAGAAGAAGCTTAAAAGTTCAAGGCAACAGAAGTATCTACTTTTTAAAAAACAAATCAGTTTAACGGGGACTGGTACAACTCATCACAATACACACACATCGTGTCAAGCGCTTTTGTGCGTATGTTTCCCCCTTAATTCTCAAAACACATGCTTTCTGCTTTAGCCTCTGGTATCTGATCCTCATCTTCCTCCTCCCTCCTCGCTCCTCCTTCCCCCATGAACCCTTGATAATTTATAAACTATTATTATTTTGTTATCTCTAACACCATCTGACATCTCCCTGGCCTTCACCTACTTCTCTGTTGACTGTCCCCCAAGGAGGAGGTTATATGTAGACTCCTGCAATCTGTTCTCCCTTTCTCCCCTACCTTCCCTCCACTCTTCCATTGCCACCCTTCTCTCCATTGGTCTTGAGGGGTTCTTCTCTCTTAGATTCCCTGTGTTTCCAGTTCCTATATGTACAGTGTACATCCTCTGGTCATCTGGGACCTTAAAGCTTGAAGATAAACAAGTGGCCACCTAGCTGAGAAGCAACAAAGCACACATGGATAAGCACAGCAGTCTGGGTGATCACAAGGTCTTGAGGGGATCCGTTCTCATCCATCAAAGAACAAAAAATAATGTTATTTTGAACTAGGGGTAATGCAAAGTGGGAACCCAAAGCCCATCTGTAGGCAACTAAACATTCCTTCAAGAAGGCTCTCAGGGAGGGGATGAGCTAGTCAATGTGCAGTGTAGCAACAGTGAAATATACAATGTTCTTCTAGTTCTTAAATGCCCCCCCACACACTATCATGATCCCAATTATACTTTGAAAAAATAATCATTTTATTAGGGGCTCTTATAGCTCTTATTACAATTATAATTATAGAAATAATTCTGTAATAACAATAATCTATAGGGCAGATCAAGATAGGCATGCAAGCTGAACAGGTGGGGGAGGGAGGAAAAAAGAAAGTAGACAACATGACAGGTGGGCAGAATTCTGTATCACTAAAGGAGTCTAAAGGAGTTGGAAATATGCATCCTTTCTTTCTCTTTTTCAAGGTTTATACTTGGGTCAAGTTGTGGGACTTGGAATCTCTACTAAGCAGAACTGTTTCCATCATATGATCAGAACATAATCTTTTAATAAGGGCTATGAAAGTCAAGTGGAATTTCCATTGGGGAAAAAAACACAGTTCTCTTTTGAATATATTTATAAGAAAACTCCTATCACAAAATGCTGGTTTACATTTGCAGAAAAGTACAAATTGTTTAAAGAAACCATGGTAGATCTTGGTTATGGACAGTGGCTATTGAGATAACATTGAATAAATGGAAAAAATAACTAGAATTGAGACAAGAAGTATTATTCTTCATTCACTTTCCAGAGTATATATTGGTTTGATATATTATATCCATATATATGTTTATTCTTATATTTTGGCAGCAACTGAAAATTTCACCATCTGCTTTTGAAATAAAATACTCAAACACGTAAAGAAAAAAATACATTAGTCAATTAAAATGAACTATTTGGAAGATAAAATTTGTTTTCCATAAAGGGTGATATAATTATATCTATCATATCCTACTAAATGTACTCATCCTACTAAAAAATCTTGGATGTTATTAAAAAGAACACCCTGCTGGGCATAGTTATTTTTCATAAGCTGGTTGAGTTTTATGTTGTTTAATCATATTACTCTAAAACATATTGCACAGAAGTCACAACCTTGTAATATTGTAATTTTGTACACTGCTCTAGAAGAGAAATAGAGAAAAAATATATATACCCCCCAAATAGTAAATCAACAAAGAAAGACAGAATCACTGCCAGCAAGTTGATTCAAAGTCATAGCAAACCCATAGGAGAGGTGGACTTCTCCCTTTGGGTTTTTGAGAATGCAACACTTTAGTAGAGGAAAAATATCTTTCAACTGAGAAGAGCTTGGTGGTTTTGAACAAAAGGCCTTGTGGATTGCAGCTATTGTGCAACCACTGTTCCACCAGGGTTCAAAAATTTAAGCAAGTCTTTAGAACACCTCAGAAGACAGCAGGTTCCCTGGACTGTGCTATCTGAGACTCATTGTTCCCATGGTGTATTCTGGGGATATCTCTCCCTGGAACTGTGCTATATGACAGCAGGAATTTATTAGGAACTTTCAGATGTTTTCATTGTGGAAGTTACCTGAAAATTATTATTGAAAATTACAAAATCATATTATAGAGGGAAAGGTGCCAATCTGAGAAGGTAATGCATTTTATGATTCCAAATAGATGACATTCTGGAAAAGATACATCTTCAATAACAGAACAAAGTTTAGTGGATGGTTGTACAGTGGAAGTGATTCTGTATGGTCCTATAAAGGAACACTAAGATAAGAAGCATTGATCAAAACACATAGTACTGTATAACATAGAGAATGAACTCTAATATAGAAAAAATCTTTATTACATAATAATATATCCATAATAATATATCAATAGTCATCCATCGTTTATAGCACAGCTGTTGGAAACAGAACTGGGACAAACTCTCAGCAGCCGTAAGGAGTCAGGGAGGCCAGGGCTTCCGTGGTGAGAACCTCACATATATGGCTTGGAGATGCATCCCAGTCACGGTCTCCTACCTAAAAGTTATTCCCTTCAATGTCCCCCAGCACAATGCCAAATTTAAGGTGCAACCTTAACCATAAGGTACAAACATACGGCCACTTAAGCACTTGAAGGTCAACTGCTTGAAGACCATCTGCCTGAAAGTTGTCTACCATCAAAAGCAGTCAGACCCTATAGTGTGTCCCACACTAAGTAGGGCCCACTGCCTTTTGATAGGGGTCAAAGATTATGCCCCTGGAGAAGAGCTCAAAGACACATAAAGAAAGTTAAGATGACCAAGATTAGGCTGTCATCTTAACACCAGAGCCCCCCACCTGGTTAAGTACTTACCTTCCTCTCACATGTATCCCCTTAGGACAACCCAATTGTGTGTCTATCCCTAGCTTGTTGCCCTCCTGTTACATGTATGCATCTTGTACACCCACTTCCTGTTATATATGAGGTTACTATGGCTTGCTTGCCAGAGATTATATAAGTCTGTGAGAAGATAGAGTGTGTTCTCTATCTGGTTCTGGTCTTCCCAGAAGAGGCAATGTGAGCCCTTGCATGCTTTATCTTGTCTAGTGTCTCTTTAATTTACCCTCCAATACATAACCGCCACCTTGGATCCAGTCTGTTGGGTAGGCTGCTCCCATACACAAGTCCAACATAAAGAGCGAACTGTAATGTGGGCTAAAATCTTGAGTGCATAATAACATGTCCACATTGATTCATCATTTGTAGCGTGTGTTTGTCGTTGGTTTTTACATGCCATCGAATCCATTCCAACTCTTCGCTCAACACTGCCCATCCTCATCATTGTTCTTATGCTTGTAGCATGTGGACATAGATATCTTCATGATAAGAGTATGTAGAAGGGAAAGGGATTTCTTAGAACTCTACTTTCTGCACCAATTTATTTTTTGGGGGGTGGGACATCACTGCCCTCTGGTGGTCGTGGGAGCTACCCAGCCTTGCTGCTGCTGCATTTGAACCGCCAAGCCAGTGGGCCACCATCCCACACTCAACCACTAAGCCACCGGGGCTCAACCCACTGCACCAATTTCTGTACAATTGAAACTGCTGTAAAAATGAACTAGCTTTTAAAAGTATTTGAAGAAAATGAGCTATATTTCACAGCTGCCCTGCTAAAACTCTCTACTCCTATGTCATAATACTTCCCACTTTTTTGTTCAGTTACAATTCTAAATGACTTGTTTCCAGCAGTTGACAATTGTACCCTGTCTCAAGATACCAGCAATACTCTCCAGCAGCTATTTGACCACACAGGTTTCCTATGATTTTGCTCTGCATCTGATCTAATTAAATATGGCATGTATAGCCTTGAGAAAATGATTGTCCTAAGAAGGGTCCCTGGTGGCACAGTACGTTAGGTGGTGTGCTATTAACCACAACCTCAGCAGTTCAAAATCACTTGCTGCTCCTCCAGAGAAAGCTGAGATTTCCTGCTCCCTTAACGAGTTCCAGTCTCAGAAATCCATGAGGGCATTTCTACACTGCCCTAAATGGCACCCCTGAAGTAGAGTTGACTCCATGGCAGTGAGTTTGGTGAGTGACAGTCATCAGGAAGACCAGCCCCTGAAGAAGAAACTCTTGCTTGGTAAAACAGAGGGTCAGTGTAAAACATCAAAGCCTATATACAAGACTCTCTTTGACACAGTGTCTGCAACAATGGGCACTAACACAGAAAATGGATCATGTCAACTGGTGGAGCACTGGGCCATCTTCCCTTCTAATGTACAACGGGGTGTGATGCGTTGTCACAGACTCAATGGCACCAAGCCACCACATTAATCATACTTCCTCTTTTATTTCAAAATATAAAGTCATCGAAAAATGCCTAAATCTGGGTACATGCAAAGATACAGAGAATCATAGGATTGGATAGTACCTGGAAGAAATAGAAAACTTATGTAATCTGAGCTAGAGAAACATAGGCAAAGACCGCCATTACTATCCTATTTCATGGTTCACTCAGAGATGGGTACTTGTGAAACCTGTTTGAAAAATAAGCCTACTCTCTGATCAGTTGAATGCAGTAGCAGAGCGAAGGAAAGACATACCACTATGAAACTCCTTGTGTGAATTGCCAATTGAGGTCAACTTGTTGGGAGAGTTAAGTGAGATAATGTGTGAAAAACCCAGCATAATTCACGGAAGACAGTATAACGAGCAAGGGATTCACTTATTCTTATTTCTCTTTCAATCTCCCCAATCCTGCAAGATAACATAGCTTCCTCTCTTGCTCTTCAACCATGTAAACCTCTCCGATTTGGAGAATGTTCCATGTCTACACTCCAGAACTCTGAAAACTTTGCACTTCCTTTACTTGAGTAGAAGATCTTTAATTCACCCAGCATAGGATAGCATATATTGTCAATGTATCAGCATACTCAATTTCACTTGAAACTTCTATTTCAGGTTTGCCAGTTTTGTTAGTTATGGTCAAGTTGATACCTACTGATGAAAATATCACATGTGTGAGGTGGAATGCTCTGTGCTTCATTAATGTGTGATTGCCAGGACCAATGTCGGCATCAGTGCTGAGTGGACTTGAACCACTGCTTAAGTTTATTCCATATCCTCAGAAGGACTCAGTGGGAATTCGTTATCACCCCAAATTTATAAATAAGACGCTCAGAGTGATCGAGTAGATTATACCTCGTGGTGACTCTACAGGGCAGAGTAGAACTGCCCCAGCTGCTTCCAAGACTATAATCCTTTAAGGTGTAGAACGCCTCATCTTTCCCTCTCAGAGAGGGTGGTGGTTTTTAACTACTGATCTTGAGGTTGACAAACCAAGCCCTAACCATTATGTCACCAGAGCTCCCTATTGATTTGTTTTTTTTTTTTGTTTAACATATAGTATCATAAAAATTAGCCTACTTTGATCAATTGAAAACATCTTTCCTTTTAAGAAAATGAAGTTAACTTTTAAAAAGATGATTGGGATTCTTTCTAGATATTTAAACTTAAAATGTTTCATACTTTAAGATTCCCATGGACACAGAAAGGAGACAAAAGGTAAATTGTTGACTTTTATTATTTTAACATATGATCTAATTGATATTTAGAACATTTGTACATTAAAAATCCCTGAGCCTAAATGAATTCACGTTTTGATTCCATATGTTATTCTGAGAGAAATCACAGAATGCCTGCAGTGATAAGATCTTTTTTTCACATGCCCTATTACATGCTGCTATGGGTCTCTACTGAGAAGACCTATTTTAATTCTCATTTCAGACTCTCTCCTGAGGAGGAAAAACACTGGCTTCATTCAAGGTCATGAGATTTGATGGATGAGGAGCACTAACTGAGATCTCACGTACCTTCCAAAATGAAAGAACAACAGAAAAGAAGATTAACCTGTCCCAATTAAGCAGGAATGAGGCCAAGGGCAGTGACCTTTATAACAACGGAACACTATCATTCTAAAGCAGAATTGCTAGTGCTTTAGTTTTCTAGCTCCTTGAGACTGCATACATAAAGTAGCTTACATTTTAGACAAGGTTCTTCTCTTTCCTTTATATTAGATTGTTCTCACACAGTACAGCCTTTCAAAAGAATGACAGTGTTCTGTTATATAAAGGAACTCTTTATAAAACTCAAAGTTTTATTTCCCTTAGCTTAAGAAATCAGGTTTCCTGGGGAGATCCTTGATCTTGTTCTGACTGACTGTACATAGCTTCTGAATCATGCCTCTCACTTTTGTAATCTAGGTGATTTCTACCTGGTGTACTTTCCATCGAGGTTCATCCCTTGTAGATCGGAGGCAGATCTTCCAGAATCATAGTACCATTTGAGCCACACCCCTATGGCAAAGTCATAGAGGCATGGTGGCCTAATTATACAAATCTAATCTGAACTTGCTGTCACTGGGTCAATCCTCACTCATAGTCATGCTATATAGGGTTTGTAGGGCTTTAAATCTTTATGGGGGCAAATGACCTTACTTCCCTCATGCAAATTATAGGTTAGTAGATTTGAACATATAGTCTGGCAGTTCGCAGTCAGGCACTGATATGACTGTTGAAGCCTGACATTGTAAACCATTATATCACAAGAGCTTTTCTTAGAAGTTCCTGAGTTTCTGTACTTAAAACTTATTTTAAAAATCCTGTTATAGAAGACCCCTATAAAATCCTCACTAAAATCAAATCTTACTCAAGATTGTTCTATTTCTTCAACAAAACTTGTTACTTTAATTTTTAAAAAAATGAGGATTTCCTTGAGTCATCTATGAATTTGCCCACCCAGTATTCAATTACTCTCAGTTTAGCATTAGCAAAATGGCACTGATCCCAATCCATAAAGATCCCAAACTGACTAAGGATGGATGGTTCATGATTAACCATAAAGAAGGAACATGTTCAGAGGGGATTCACTGGAGGTTTAATCCATCTAAGAACTCTGAAGGGGCTTAAACTCTCACCCATAGTCTTCTGCAAAACCGGTGTGCACAGTGAAAGCTCTGATAGTAGTTTGATTAAAGTGTACAAAATAATATGTTCTCCCTTTTGACGCAATTTAAAATTGTTTCTTTTCAAAATTATTTTCAGCTCTTTTCCCCTTGAGGAGTTTTTTGTTTTTATCTAGTCATTGTTGTTCATTGTTTTGTTTGCTTGCTTGCTAGATTCTTATTTGTGTTTTGTATGATTGTGTCTGAAATCCAAGACAGGTGAATATGTCAAGACAGGAACAGGGTTAATAATTCCCAGGGCATGGCAGGGGAGGAATGAGGGAGATGAGGAGCTAACACCAATGGCTGCAAGAAGAAGATGTTCTAAAATTGATCGTGGTGATTGCACCATGCTTCTTAACCTGACTCAATGATTACATTGTATGAAATGTGAAGCAGATCATAAAACCATTTAAAATATATTTTGGACCATAATTAATTCTCAGAAGAATCATTTAATCTGTCTCCAAAAGGAAATGTGAAACAAACTTGATGTTCTGGTCAGAGATCCATTTGTCTCCAGACACTGTGGATTTACCCAGCTTCTCCATCAGAATAAGAAAGGTGGCCTGGAGGTTCTCAGTCAGAAACCCAGCCAATCAGAACTGTGGTGCTGAGAAAGAGGCTTACAGACATTTCTAAATAAATGCTTTCCTATTGTTTTAAATAAAGTAACAATATTGAAAAATAAGAAAACCTCTAGCTTGTCCTAAGGCAGTTTGAAGCAAAACAAAACAAGATAAACCTCACCGCAAAACAAAACAAGAACACCAAATGGTTTTCAGCAACATCACCTGACTGATGCATCAATTAGGAGACACTGAGACTGGCTAGACTGGCTAGAGAAGGAGGAAGTCCTAGATCAAAAAGGTGTAATGATTCACCAAGATAGGACTGGACTGGAATCCTACCCAGATGAGGTGAGCAGCCACCAGAATCCCTTACAATTCTGTACATTGTGGCCTCTGCCATAAAAATCTGGCTAGCTCCCAGAGGTGAGAGGACTACGGCAGAAACCTATCTTCTCTCATTTTCAGCTTGGCATTTACTTCTATTGTGTGCATTTTAGTCTGGTTAGGACAGAACTATTTTCTTTGACTATGACACTGACTGTCTTCCATGTTTCTCTGTTTTGACCTTGAAAACAAGGTTGCTGGCTCCTTGAGCTTGTCAGAAGTTTAAGATCTTTCTGTTCCTTTGCCGAGTGTTGAGAATGTCATGGGTCTGAAGTGGAGAAGAGAATACTGATTTTGTGTTGATTTGTAATTTTTTTCATTTAAATTTCTATATCTATCTATCTATCTATCATCATCATCATCATCGATCATCTACCTAAACTCACTGTCATCAAGTAGATGCAGACACATAGTGATAGCCCTGTGGGTTTCTGACACTGTAGTTGTTTAAGAGAGTAGAAAGCACCCTCATTCGCCTAAAGAGTGGTTGGTGATTTTGAACTTCATGTCCCTGTAACCTCGACAGCACCAAGGCATACACATGCGCGCGCGTGTGCGCGCACACACACACACACACACACACACACACACACCCTTTCATGGCATGTCTTTTTCCTGCTGGGCAAGCATTGAGCAACTCACTGTGAGTGAGGGCACCTACCTGGGAAGGATTTTGGTGGACACGATGAATTTTTTCATGAAAGCTGTTTTGCTCAAACCTCATGTTTGGTGATAGCCAATTTGACACTGTGAAAGTTTTGTTTCCTGCTCAGGAAACAAGATGTAGTAACCTTTGTGATGTTGAACACAGTTTACAGGGCTGTGGCAAAAAGTGTACAAGTGGTTTTCTCATTTCCTAAAAGGCGAAATGTTGATTAAGGACAAACCTCATTCTGGACATCCGTTAATTTCCAGAACTGACATCAATGTTGACAAACTTCATGCGCTTGTGCTCTCAGACAGACCATGGACCACTAATGAGACGAGGAAATTATCTGAACTATCTTGGAGCTCAGTTCAGCAAAATTTAATAGAAAATTTGGGATTGAAAAGAGAGATAGCAAAATGTGTGTCTGCTTTTGACGAACCAGGAAAAACTGCATCAAGTGGAAATATGCCATGCTCTGAAAGAACAGCTTTGAAGTGACCCAGATGTTTTTGCAAGGTCATTACTGGTGATGACACATGGTGCTATTCTGATGACCCCCAAGGCAAACTTCAGTGCAGTCAGACACCATTGTCATCTCACCCCAAAAGAGCTAATCAGGTGAAATCAAATATCAAGATGATACCTATTTGTTTTTTGGATGGGAGGGGATAGTGCATTTAAAGTTCAGTCCACCAGGTCAGAGTGTTCATCAAGCTTTCTATTTAGAGGTTCTGAAAATATTGCACAACTGTGTGTCAGAAAAAGGGCCTGATCTGTGGCAGTCAGGGGACTGGGTTTGCCACTACACTAATGTAGCTGTCCATGAAGCCATCTCAGTGTACCAGTTTTCAGCAAAAAAACAGCATGTTTCTCTTGTTGCACACACCTGGCCTCGCTCTGTGTGACTTCTTTTTTTTTGTTACCGTGAATGCAGAGGAACATGAAAGAACAGTAATTTGAAAACTTAGAAGAGGCAAAGAAAAAAACAAATGAGGGAGGTGATCTTAGTCATCTAAACAAATCAGTTTGGAAAATGTTTCCAAGAATGGAATTGACAAATATAATTTGACAAATGTAATAAATGAAATAGAGAGTACTTTGAAGGTAATAAGGTTGTTTTGTAAATATATATATGTATGTATGCATATATATATACATTTAGCTTTGAAAAAATAACTATTTGGGGGTGTGGTACCCCATCATACTTATAAATAAAACTATTGATTAACCATGACTATATCAAGTTCTGTCACCTACAAATAAATTTTTGTGTTATGGACTCCATAAGACACTTAACAAGAAATGTTCTTTACAGGACATATATTGGACTTATAAAAAGTGTGAATCACCTGAACTTGGATGCCATCAGACTACATCCAGATTTCTAGAACTCAAAGGGTGATGGGGCTAGTGAATTACAGCTGATCCCAAAAGAGAAATTGGATACTAAATAGATTAAATGCTTCTTTAAGTCTGTAAGAATATTGTCAGCATTTTACAAGGGATTGTTTATCTAGTAACAACTTTAAAGTTTACTCTAATTCAATCTTTTCAAGTTGGTTGCAAAAACTATGATCCACAGAACGCTACAGAAATCTACCTCCACTTATCACTTTAAAACATTGGCAAAGAGCCTTAGTAGTTTAGTGAGCTAAGAGTTGGGATGCTAACCGTTAACAATTCAAGACCAGCACTAGCTCTGTAGGAAAAATATGAGTTCCTACAATTCTTGAGCAATATCTGCAGAACTACTGAGGAAGGCATGCAGAGGTCAATGGGATAACACATTTGCCTTAGTGGAGAGATAAAAAACATTCAGAGTATGCCAATAAATTAGTCTAAATTGACTGAAGTCACTCAAAGACAAATGTGGAGGATGAAGAGAAGGAGGAGAAAACCCTGTCACCTTTAGGAATTAGCTTAATATAAATACTCCAGAAGTATACCAAACTGGATCTGGACGATGCTGAGGGGGAAATGTTTTAGACACTTGCTTCATTAACCAATTTTCCCTAATTGCTGTAGGAAGCTCCAGCATCAAGCTTTGGAACCCTAAAACAGCCCAAATGAACTCCTTGTGGTGGCCGTGTTGATGTGCAACAACTAAAACTTGGAGGAAGGAAAGAGAACACCCAAAGGTGAAAACTCAGAGGGCCACTATTATGGCCTGTTTAGGCAGCAGACTCCAAGGCAGAGTGGGCAGCACATGACTTTGGCCTTGAGTTATCTGCTAAAACTCTGCGATGCCAGGGCATATGCAGTGTGACTGTTATATAGGAGGTCCCCTGAGAAAAAAGGCACAGGAGGCAAGCCTCTTTCCATTTGTTTCTAGCACTCCAGAAAACCTAGCCCACAAATGCCCTAAGTGAATATTGGCGAGGATCAAGCCCTTCAACTCTGTCAGAGTCCCAGCTCTGAAGCTTTCTCCAGCAACATGAATGCCATCAAAGTCAAGGAACTGTGTTTAAACACATTGCTGGAAAGTCCACTGGTTCTGCTGGACACATGGGGGCATTTGCTAGTAAAATCTTCCTCCGTTCTCCACATAATTGACCCTAATAAGTCATCATCATAAAGATTTCTAAACCCTCTTTACTCTGACTCTGGGAAGGGTTTCTTATTCTCCTGCCAATTTCTAGTGGTTCCCTATTCTCTCACCCTGCTTTTAGGGAGATATATATTTTTGTTATGATTCAGGGACACAGATAACCTTCATTCCTGAACCTACCATATTGCTGCTGAGAATATGTAGTTCACTGAAAGATTCAGATTCCAAACAGTGGGCCATTGCAAAACCTTTACAAGACTCTGGAAAGGGTAGAATTAGAAGAGTTAAGATGAGACAAGACCACAGAAAAGCCTTTAAAGCACTCATACAAGCCTTAGTTAGAGTTGCAAGGTTAGAACTCTCTGATGTAAAAAAAAATCAAAAATTTTTCCCAATATGTTTCACACACACACCAAAAAAACACCAACCAACCAAAAAAAAAAAAACTAAGGTGGCAGTAGGAGTTCTGCCTGCATGTTTGAGCATAGGGAACCACTAACTCAGCCGCGATCAGTTATCTGTCTCAACATCCGAATGCAACGGGCTGAGTAACCCTTTTGCTTGAGAGTGGTAGCAGCTCCCGCCCCATTAGAACAATTCCAAAAGCTAACATGCAGTACAAAGATTGCTGTCCATCTAATTTTCAGAAATCTTTCCTTTTGACTTTGCAAAGCAAATAGGTTTCTCACTCAAGTGGACCAGAATACAAATTACTACTCTTAGAAAATTCAATTTTCCCCCTAGATGTGTGCAACTTTAAAATTCACCCAGGCTTTTTGGAATCCTAGAGCTCACTGTTCGAGGACTCAGTGGTCCACAAACTGAAGCTCATGAGCCACATGGGGCTCTTTCAGTGTAGACTTGCGACTCTGAAGGAACATTAAAAACATTTGAAGGTTATTATTTCAGATCACGGTGACTTCATTTGTTTGGAAAGACATACTTAAGGCTCTTAAGTGATTTTAAAGTTGTTAGGAGGGACAGGGTTGGCTTGTGGGTCTCGAGAGTTTGTTGTCCCTGTTCTAAATTTGTATTGGCTACTTTCATTTCTCGAGACAATGACAAGGCCGGGCCAGGTACCTTTGCCACGTTGGCAAGTCTGTCTCTTCCAGATTGCATCAGTGCTTTGTGAAAATTATGGAAATGAATGGCTACAGAGATTGGTCATCACCCAAGAGTCTGAATGAAATCAATCCCCTTGCTTTCAGTGAGGAATATCAGGGTCAGCTAGAAGTATGTGTGACTCATCCCATCTTGCCCTAGATGATCTGTTCTATTGGAGGTCAGGATGACCCCTTCATGCACCACCTCACATGAAAACGAGGAGTACAAGCTGTGGACTATTAGACTAATCATTGCATAGAATATATGCCTACCAGAATACAAGCATACAGGCCATTGTGAAAGCAAGTGCAGGACTCAGGTGAACAAATGGAGTGCCACCACCCAAACCCTATAAAATCAATATTTTTAGACGGGGTTTTCCACAAATCCTGCAGGAACTCATTTCATGATAGAAGTGTACTTTGCATAGTAAGACTCTTTTTTCCACTTCCTCTCTCTGTACCATTCTGCTTTGCTGTCGTGCCTATTTGTTTAGCTCTGGCAAACTGCTTCAGAGAAGCTTGCTAGCTTGATTCTGAATGAGAACAGCTCTCAGTGGGTAACATGTCACCATAGGGAATAAGTCAAAGAGAAAATGTTGGTAGACGTGATGCAATAAGAGCAGAAGGTAGAAGGATTTTATTGTCATAGCAAGAGGTTTAAAACAGACCTTGGAAGCATTAGGGACCCTGAAAGTAAAAAGGAGTTTTCATATAACAAGAAAATATTAATAAGTATTTGCATATAACTGATACAAATAAGTAGCAAAGAGTAGAAATATATAATTAGTGAGGGCAATAATGCAAACTTTCATGTAGGAGTTATGTTATGTCACTCAGTAGTAAATTTGAAGGAGCCCTTGGGGCACTGTTGGAGAAACTTTGATAATGACTATGTCCATGGTTCAAACACACAGGTCATTCCTCAGGAAAACCAGGGGACTGTCTGCTCTCTTTGAGATTTATAACCTCCTAGATCCTCTAAAACAGGGGTCTTCAAACTTTTTAAATGTGGGGGGGGCAGTTCAACTGTCCCTCAGACCATTGAAGGGACAGACTATAGTTAAAAAATAAACAAAAAAATTATGAACAAAGTCACTGTGGGTCCGGGATGTGTCAGCTGCTAAGCAGGACAGCAGCAGTGGCAAAAACACCTGATGGGCCAGATAAATGTCCATGCCGGCCGCAACAATCAAAGTGAACAACAATCATTTTCATGACAGTTGCTTAATGGGAAATAACACATTATTCTTAAAGTGAGGATTTCATGCAAATAGAGAAAACACACATACGCATATCTTATTTTATTCATTGACATCTCAGGTTGATTCAAAATCCTATCTTTTTGAATACTAACTGATTCAGGTTTGAGACAGGCTAGATGCCTCATTAAAATCTCTTAATCAAGAGACTCATCAGTCTGCTGGTGGCCTTTCTTTGCTGACAAGCTTCAATCATTTTAGTTTCTCACATTTCTGATCAGAGGTTCAGAATCAGGTGTTTTGTAGAGTTGTGGAATAAATGCTCAACATATTCTTCTTTAGTTTCCTGTCACTTCTTTCAGGCAAGTCTCACTCAGATGTCATAGCACTTTTGTAATATATATATATTTATACATATACATACATACATACTGATATATGCTGAAGAGCAAGTCAGTCACCTAAAAGACCAAGTGTGGCTGAACCAACCTTGGTATTTTTAGTTGCCTCATATAAAGGTGAAAGTTGCACATTGAATAATGGAGACAGAAAATGAATCATTATATTTGAATTATGTTCCTGGTAAAGAATATTGAAAGTACCACAGACTACAATTAGAACAAATGGAAAGCTCCTTAGAAGCAAGAATGGTGATATAATTTGGGGGAGTACAGATTGGGGATCCAAAGTGCAGCAATAGGTGAAACTATATCCCCTTACAGAGGGCTTGCAGGGAGGAGATGAATAAGTCAAGGTACGGTGTAGCAGCAGTGAAATATGCAACTTTCCTCTAGTTCTTAAATGCATAATCCCAATTCTGCCTTACAAATCCAGGCAGACCAGGGAAAGTACATTGGAGGTAAAAAAAAATGGGGGATTCATGACCAGTGGTGAAAGCAGTGATACCAGTAAGGTGGAGGTAAGGGGGAATAGAAAGTGGAAACCAATTGGAGGGATCTACATATAACCTCCTCCCTGGGGGTATGGACAACAAGGAAGTGGGTGAAGAGACACATCTGACAGTGTACTATATGAAAAATAATGACAATTTGTAAATTATTAAGGGATCATGGGTAAAGTGAACTGATTTTAAGTGAGGGGGGTTCTTGATTAAAAATTTGGTCTATATGGAGCAATAAAATTTTTCATAGAATGCAAAAGTACTATTGTAATACAGTTATTTTAATTTTAAAATGCTGCGGGATGTTGTTATATTGTTTAACAGTGGGATGCCTGGTCACTTTATGGGGAATGAGAAGGGAGAGGAAATCTGGAGCTGATACTGGGGGCCTAAGTAGAAGAAGGATGTTTTGAGAATGACGATGGCAGCAAAAATGGTCTGCATGCAATCAATGTATGTATCGAGCACAATAAGAGTTCTATGAGCCCCTAACAAAATGATTCATTAAATAAAAAAAGGAGCAAGAATGGTGAGATCTTATCTCACATACTTTGGACAAGTTAGCAGGTGCGACAAGCCCTTGGCCAAGGTCATTAAGCTCGGTCAAATAGAAGCATAGAGAAAAAGGGGAACACTTTCAGCCAAATGGAGGTGTACAGTACAACAGTGGGCTCAACTGGGCCACTGTGATTCAGAACCAGCTAGATGGTACCTCACAAAACAACGGCCTCGTCATGAGTTGAAATCGATGCAACAACTGTTTTGCCTGGTTTGTTTTGCTGGGTGTATGCAAACTATGACAGGATGGGAGTGCTGCTCACGGCCATCCAGTTGGTTCTGAGTCACAACAACCCTATGGGACAGGGCAGATCTGCCCCTGCAGGACTTTCAGACTGTAGCCCTTTATGGGATTAGAAAGGACCCTCCCCCCCACTCCAGGGATTCTATGGGAGACCTTAGTCCTTGGTAAAAGGATTCATGTCTTATATTCTGAAGTAAATGTGAATAGTCTATCTCAACATTTTGAAGAGCTAAATTCTAAAATTAATATTGGTTAACATACTGGTTAAAAAATTAACAATGTAAGATAAGTAGGAAAGTTAAATTGAAAGGATTAATAAAGTGTGTGTGGTCTCTTTTTGGGGGGGTGGTGGTCAGTGTTGTACTGTTAGGTGCTTCGGTCGGTGTTTTCCCTCTCATAGTTTCTTCAATATACCTGCTCCTCTTTGCTACCCTTTCTCTCAGTTTCTCGTGTTGTGTCAAGCTTTGAAAAGTCATTAATTGGAAGTCACAATAAACCTTCTCAGGAATTCAGGTGGTAAATGACAACTATTCCAAGATGCACATACTAAAAACTTTTAACTTTACAAAACATTGGGAGGAAGGCATCAGAAACAAATACGATCGTATCCACAATCCTGCAATCGTGGCAATCTGCCAGGTGGTGCTTCCATACACATGCTGTATCCATGGTTACCTGCACATTTCCCATCACTAGAGTGGGTTTCAGTCACTCTTGGCAGTATTGAATCACCCTCACTTGTACCCCGATGAATCATCTCTACAGTCTGAGGTGCCAGTCATTGAGCAAAAGAGAGAGCCTACACTTTGGCCAGTGAGAGAGAGGAGGCATTATAAAGAGGGAATCAGGGCCAGGTGGGCAGGGCAGGGAGATCTGTGATATACCACCTGGGGTTTGGACCTGACTTGGGTAGTATGGTAGTCCATTCACTCTATTCATTTTGGGGTAGAGGGGAGCTCTGCCAGCTAGCCCCGATCCCCTCAAGAGAGAAAGGCTATTACCAAGGGTTATCACACCAGGCGATGGCAACTGTAGTGAAGCTACTGCATGTTGGGAAGAAATGTAGGTGTTTCCTCACAAAATTGAACATGGAACTAACATATGACCCAGTAAACACAAACCTAAGTAGGAGGAACTGAAAACAATAATACAATAGAAACCTGTTCAATTAAGTTGGCAGTGGCACTTATCCTGATTGCCCAAAGATCAACACAACTGCAACTTTCATAAAAAAGAGACAAAAATGTGATATGAGCATACATGAAATATTATACAGCCATGGATGGAAGTGAACTATTCATCACATACATGAATATTCATACATGAAACAAAGTATTGATGCATCCCACAATGTGGACCAAGTCTGAAAACAAGCTGAGCAAAATAAATTCACTTCAAAAGGACAAATGCTGATCTGACTTTTATGATATAAGTAAGTATGTACAAGGTGGATATTACTAGAGGTTACCAGAGTAATCAGTCAGGGCTGATAGAATGTCTGCTTGGGGATGTGAGGTTTAGCCAATGATGATGGAATAATTTGGAAAAGGATAGCAAGAGTCATTGGACAACTTGACAAATGAAATAAATACCACTAAATAATCCTGTAAAAATTGTTGAATTGATATTTGTTTTGCTGTGTATATTTTCACCCTAGTTATATAAACAGATATTAAGGAGAATTAAGAAGATAATGCAATACTAAAGTAACACATTAAAGTTTTTAATGTGAACTAGAGAAGATATGTTTTGCATTTAATAAATGATACACATTTTGTTTCATGTCATTGATTGTGATTGTCTCAATATAACAATACATATCTCACATCCTCTCTGGGTCAATGGTTTCCCTTCCTCTTTTCCTAGCTGATCAGAACTTTGTCTGGGGGCAAATTCTGCCTTTTTGACCTCCAGGAGTTGACCTCAAAGAGTTGATTATTCTAAGGTCTGAGTTCCTCCCAAGAATTATTATTTCCCTTACAAACCAATCTAACATTGGACTGAAAATTGCACCTTGAGGGGATTTCATTTCCAAATGCAAAAAATTAAATGTGCATAGGGAAAAGATAAAGAATGGAGCAGCATAACTTAAACCTATTCAATTAATTAGAAACTTAGAATTTATTTAACAAATTTTTGTATATACGTAAAAAGTCTTGGTGGCACTGTGCACTATATGCTGGACTTCTAACTCCAAGGTCATCAGTTCAGACTCACCTGCCCCTTTGTGGAAGAACACAGCCTCAGAAACAAAAAGGGATAAATCTTCTCTGACTGATGAGGTTGAAGTGAGTGGGAACTGGACTTCATGGCGATGAAGGAGTATGCATGCATTGACACACACATATGTGCCCATGCACAGCTCAGAGGACTGCAATCCAAACACACTATAGAGAAAATGCTGTAGGAATTTGGTAATTTTGTAGGTCACTTTATGTTTGCAGCATTTTTCTAAGTCTGCATAATTTCAGCAAAAAGGGAATTGCAAATTTATTGCTGTCCCTCAGAAACTTTTGGCATGTTCTTAGCATGAAAGCATGTAGTATAGGGAATTTAATTCCATCTATCCTCATGGCAGGCTATACTATATAAATGGCCTCTCTTGTTACCAATACATAAAAATGGTTTATGGAGACACTAGACCCAAATAGCAGGGTCTGGCCTGGAAGGGGCAAGTTCTGCTCTGCAAAGCAACACTCCTGTGGCACCCAAAAAAGTGTCTCTTGGCCGGCATGGCTGCACAAGCCCACAGAGAAGCTGAAACCCATCAATCGTCCTTCAAAATGCAATGGAAGGTACTACAGGCTGTACCTGGGCTGGCACATTGGACACACTTGAAAGCAGCTAAAGCTGGTCTTTTTGGGTACTGTCAAAGCATAAAAGGACTATTACTCTTGTATAATGCTGAATCCAAAATAGTATTGGTACAAGGCCCTCAGAAACAATGGTTACACTTATCTGCTTCCCAGCGTATTGAAAAGGAAAGGAAGCCATTCATTCAATTCTTAGCCACCCCTACTTGGTGTTCTTCACTTTAAACAATGGGAGCAAGACTATCCACCCAAGAGAGTTGCATCCTCCAGTGCCACATTGCCAGGAACTCCCAATGGGTAAAAGGAAGAACTTGATCCATTACAAGACAAAGCTACTGTCTGTATCAGCAATTTAAGAAAACATTTAGACAGTACGGAAAGGGTTTGACTCCAGCACACCTAGTAACTTCTGGTGTTTGGTTTGGGACATTTTATTATGCAGCCATAAAAGGAGTGAATGTCGTTCCTTTTCTAGAATTCATTGGGTTACCTGACAGCGTAGTAAGTAGTCTCAAAAATTCCTAGAGTGGAAATGCACTAACAGCATATGCCCTGTTTAAGATTGCAATGCCTGCCCCATACCCTGTGACCCTGGGAGGCACATCATTTACTGTGAAGTACTTGCGAAGTCATGGCTACCTGTCAACCGCTCCTCCGGTGAAGGCATATCTACAGGACAGGTTGGAAGAGACTAAGGATGTGCTCACAGAGAAACTGGAAGAAACAAAGGGGAGACTCACTGAAAAATTACAAGAAACCAAAGGAAAAGTCCCTTTTAAGAAAAAATTGGAATAGGAAACCTTTTATAATAGAGCACAGACAATTCATGTACTTTAACCTTTTGGAGACTATAGGCAATAATAAATTCACCTGATTATTGTTTTTATTATTATTATTTTGCTTAGTTCCATACATATTCTAGTTATATGAGGGTTAAAGAGGGAAGATACTTTTTTAAAATTAAAGATCACTAGAAAAATCAATGTTATTTGAAAAGAAAAACTGAACCTAACGTAAGAATTTCCACATCAAAAAGAAAAAAGTATTTTCACATCAATAGCATCATTAAGCAATGGTAAGAGTTCTTTTTCAGAATCTTCAGAAACAGGTTTGCTGCCTTATGTTGCCTCTGTAATGCAGAAAAGGCAGGTGTCTCTGTATATAGATATTTGTCAGGACTCTTCTTCATGTTATCCAGAAACTTTAATTAAGTGTGGAGACAATTTATCATCAAACCCCCTCGCTACACAAACAATATATGATAGCTACATACCAATTAAAATATAGATAAGAAAGCAGATTAATTAAAATGAAGATATCAATGTAAGTTAAAAGTATTGGTTATATGTAAATGAAAAACTGACCCTTTTTTAAAAATTATTTTCCCCAAGTTTGTTAGAATCAGACATTTTAAGCAAATCTATATAACAGTTCATTTTCAAAGCTGTATATTGATGAAATAACCTAGTACATAAAAATTTTGTCCTTTTAAACTCATCTTTCAGAGGGAAAGTAAAAATAATTATTCTTTACTGATAAATGGCATACTGTTCAAGCAGCAGTTCAAAGCTTCTGGTTCTCACCTGAATAAAGATCTGGGTGATTAGCAATGTCCAATCAGGTTGCCATGCAGGAATCACCACTCTTGTAGATTTCTCATAGGCTTGTTTTTCTCCCCTAGCTAGGGCTACCTTCCCAAGTTGTGGTTTGGGCTTCAGTAGTGCAGTTGTGGATTCAGAGCTAATGGTGATGGCATTGTGGAGGACATTTTAAAGTCAGAGTTGCTTCTTTTCCCCTTAGACTGAAAAATCCTTGCTTGGCCAATTTACTTGAATTTTTGGTAGCAAAACTATATATTAAATGTCTTTTGAAAGGAAATGCAGCCATGATCAAATATGAACGTTGCAATGATCGTGTGGCTGTCTAAGCATGCATGTGTCATTTCTTCTAACTGTTCTATTTAGAGTCTAACCCAATAATAGATATTTGAAAGAAGAAATGTATATCTATTCACCATATTGTAAAAGGTTGGGTCTTTTCTTCGGGGGCAGGGAGTAGTGAGAGCTGTGGTGCTCGAATAGAAAGAGCACATGTAGTCGGGCAAGTCAGTCAGTCTTGTCTCCTGACACTACTTTTGATTGACTCACATTTTCAGATGTCAACTCTATTAACATATTTTAGCTTGTTTGTTAAAGAACTGATTTTTTACAGATACTAAATGCTAACCTATGTAACAATTTGTTTATAACTTTACCTATAAGCCTATACCTCTGTTTTAACACCTGTGTATTAGGGAATCCCTCTGACACAATTTAGTTTTACTTTTCATATTTTACAGGGGGTGTTTCCAATTGAATTAAATGATAATTTCTTAGAAGTCATCAATAATGCCAAAAGTAGACATGCTCTTCGTGAGTCCCATCTTCAGTCCATTTGGTGGTGTTGTCAGTTCTGGAGTCAAGTTGATTACAGTTAGAATGAGACGCTTTGAGTTCCTTGGTTAAAAAATAATTCTCTGAAGGTGAGGCAACGGGAATGATGCAAAAATGGTGTTGCTAGCTCCTTGTTCATCCTTAAGCAAAGAGCTAAATGACTTCTACAATACATTGCTTAGTATATCAATAGCAGACTAACAGAAGTGTATGCCATTAAATAACCTCATTAGTTATTTCATGAGTAGTGAAATTCATTTCATGAATAGTGAAATTAGGATTACCACATTTTTTTGGACCATAAGACACACCTGATCATAAGACACACCCAGTTTTTAGAGCAGGAAAACAATGAAAAAATATTCTGAACCAAATAATACCAGTACACTAAAATATTTTGGGGTGCCACACCTTTGGACTATAAGACATACACTCATTTTGTTCCCCGCTTTTGGGGTATGGTGGGGTGCATCTTATGATCCAAAAAATACACAAATTCCCTTCTTCAGTGAAACACAAAATGGAGCAGCTCCCTAAGTCTGACCTGCATGTCCAGCTTAAAGTAGGGTGTGTGGGTGAGGTAGACAGGGAGCTAAGGCTGAGATTAAGTGTATAGAATGGATGAAAATGGTTTGTTTACTCAAGTAATAACAAGTGAAAAATTACTTCAGTAATAGGCATACTTAGTTTGTTCAAGGATAATATCAAAGCTAGCCTTTTAAAGTAAAATTCCCACCCGCCCCCCAAAAAACTTTTACTTAGACTGCCTTTTGCATACAACAAGATGCTATTTACTGATTTCAACACAGAAGGGAAAAATGCATACGTTCAGAGAACTTTCTTTCCAGTATTAAACGCAATAAAATTATGTCTTTAAAAATAACCTCCAGTACATTTCTTTTGGCAGGATCTCCCCCCATTTGTCTACAGCTAAAAGATATGCCTGGCACCTTTTGTACTCCTACATTAAATGGTTGAAAAGAAACAAAAAAAATGGTTTATGAAATACAACTAAAAAAATGAAAAACTCGTTGCTGAGGCAGAAACGTAACATTCCATATGCTAGAAACTTGAGGGAATAAGCAAAAATACAGCAAAGAAAACTAACAATAGAGAAAATCACAAAGTGTTAAGTAATATAGAAGTTATACAAATAGGTCCAATATACACCTCATAGGAATGACAGAGGGTAAGAACAGGTAG
Source organism: Nesogale talazaci (assembly GCA_004026705.1). Lineage (NCBI taxonomy): Eukaryota > Metazoa > Chordata > Mammalia > Afrosoricida > Tenrecidae > Nesogale > Nesogale talazaci. Next base: position 49,822 of record PVJH01006674.1, read on the forward strand.
TATAAATAAGTCACAGAACCACAATAGTGAAATTGGCCATTATATTCAGCACAAATGTCAAAGAATAAAAAATAGAATAGAAGGCTTTCAAATCACTGAAGGAGAAAAGATAGAAAATTAATAAACCTCATAAATTCAACATAAAATTAAGCCAGGAGAAAACAAATAAAGAAAAAAGAATGGTTCATTAACACAGATAAATACATACATATATTTGCATTAAATATCTGTTTTGAGCTCAGAAATTATAATAAATGCAAATAGATTAAACTTCCTTTTGACATATAGAGATTCTACAAAATAATAATAAAATACAGTAATACCACTATTTGTAGAAAGCTTTAGCAGAATGGCCTTTTACAGAAAAGGGATGAAAAGAAGTTACAAGGGTATACCCCAAAACCCCAATTTTTTTCAAAGCTATGTATTTAATTTTATTTTCCACAAAACAAGCCTATCACCTTCAAAATGCTCTCCATTACACTTACTACACTTGTCAAATCTATATTACATTCTGGTAAACACTTTTCCAAACTCATTTGTGTGGATGCATGGCAGCACCTCCCTCGTTTTTTCTTCACCTCTTCTATGTTGTCACATCACAGTCCTTTCATATCCCTTTCATATCTTCATCCACGGAAACAAAAAGAAATTAAACAAAGTGAGATTAAGTGAGTAAGGTGTGTGGAGCAAGACAGGTGTGCTGCTTTTGTCAAAAACGGGCACTCTGACATGGGTGCATGAGCCTTGTCGTGGTTGCAACACCATCCCCCCATCTGCCACACATCAGGCCTTTTTGTCACACCCTGTTTTGCTACTTCTTCAGAACCAACAGAAAGCTTGAGTAACAGTTTGACATGGTGGCATGAAATCCATATGCACTACAAGTTGACATTTTTGTTCATTTGGGAAGTTGACATGTCAGAACGAAGTTTGTCATTAATTGACATTTCACCTTTTAGGAAATAAGAAAGTCAATTGTAATGTACACTAGAATTTTTCCTCATTTCGCTGTCCTTGTAAGCTGTGTTCAACATTACAACAGTTTCTGTGGCATTTTTCTCAAGCAGATAACAAAATATCACAGCTGCATGCTATTCTATTAAATTGGCCATCACAAAAAATGAGGTTCAAAGGAAATGGCTTTTATCATAGTAAAATATATGAAATCCACCATAACCAGAGAGAAACACTCCTCATGCTTAACTCAGAGCAAGTAGCACAATGCTCTGCTAGTGGTAAAAATGAATACAAAAATGATCCACTGCGTCAGTGTAATGCTGGGTTTTTTTTTGGGGGGGGTGGTTATGCCATAGTATACTGTAGAAATAGAAAGACAGTTGACATACTCATATTAATATTAGCTAGCATCAGGGTAAATATATTTATATTTTAAGGACTAGAAACTTCAACTACAGTGTTCCTGGCTTTTCTTTTAAAAATAATTTTGTAAAACTCTCATCAAAATCCATCGATGTATCCATTGTTTCAAGCTCAACTGTACATTTGTTGTCATCATCATTCTCAAAATATTTTCTTTCAACTTGAGCCGCTTGTACCAGCTCCTCATTTTTTCCTCCCGCTCTTCTCCCCCTCCCTCACAAACCCTTGATTATATACAAGTTATTATTATTTTGTCAACTGTCCAACATCTACCTTTACCCACTTTTCTATTGTCTGTCCTCAGGGAAGGGGTTAAATTTAGATCTTTTTGATTAAATTTAGATCTTTTTGATTGGTTCCCCTTTTGTCCCCCACCTGCCCCTTACCCTCCTGGTATCTCTACTCCCATTATTGGTCCTGAGGGGGATTATCTGTCCTGGATTCCCTGTGTTTCCAGTTCTTATCTGTACCAGTGTGCATCCTCTGGTCTAGCTGGATTTGTAAGGTAGAATGGAGATCATGAGAATGGGAAGTGGGGAGGAAGCATTTAAGAACTAGAGAAAATTTTCATCATTACTACAATGCACCCTGACTAGTTCATCTCCTCCCTGCAACTCTTCTGTGAGGGGACGTCCAGTTGCCTACAGATGGGCTTTATGTCTCCACTCTGCACTTGTCTTCACAATTATATGATTTTTTTATTCTGTGGTTCCTGATATGTGATCCCATGGATACCTTGTGATCACAAAGATTGGTGTACTTCTTCCCTGTGGGATTTGTTGCCTCTCAACTAGATGACCACTTGCTTATCTTCAAGACCTCAGACACTATATCATTCTTGGCTTTTCATACTGAAAACATATCAAAGACAAACTTACAGAAAATTACCTGTTATAAGCAAAATTATTCAGACTACAGATAATATCATCACTTAGGTTTCAAGATAGTCTTTTTAATCCTCTTTCAGCTGTCATTTGCAATTATGATTCTACTTATAATCACTGCCGTGCCAGATTTTTAACATGACACTTATCCACAATTTGTTCCATAGCATGCAAAATTTTGCAATCTTAAGATCTTTCAGTATCAAGTCACATTTTAATATGAATCTGTTAATCAAATTCACGCTACAGTGCTTCTGCAAGCTTCTGTGTTCAAGGGCACCTATGAACCTTAGATTCAAGTAGTGACTTTATGTGTATTTGGTCAGCTCTATGGAAATCACACACATAGGATTAAACCATCTAGTTAGACACCTGATCTGGGTTGGTCTATTCCATTATTTTTCTCTGGGATACCTCTCCTCCTTTCACATTAGCAACCTAGATAACTGTAGTGCTTAGAATATTTTCTCCAAAATTGAATAGCAAAGGAGTACTAATGTCTTCACCTAATGGTGTTGTCCTTGGGAATGACACATCAGAACTCAGTCAACAGTCATTACAGTAGAGAATTCACATTGCTGAGACCAGGCTTTCTGTGAGTTAACCTGGAGATCTGAGTCAGATGTCACAAACATCCAAGGAGAGAATTCATTCAGCTCTTGAATTCAATTCCTTTATAGAGTAGATTGAGCTCAGCTAGGCACTCAACCATTGGCCATATTAGCCCATCAAGTGATGCTGCAGAAGCTTCTGTCTGCTTCCACAGGGTGATAGCCATTAGAAATCCTACACGATCACCCAGGTATGCAGATACATGTACTACATTGTTCATTGGAGACTGCTAAGACTTAAAAAAAAAACTGAAATAAGCAGATGTGAGAGTCAAATTCATACCCTTATTTCTGGTCTTTAGTTTTGAGGTTTGGATGACAGAGCCACGTGTGTACCTCTGGTTCCACAGAATGTACTGTGCTGATGTCCACAGATTTTCTTCAAAAGAGATTACTTCAAAACAATACAATCCCAACGTTTATCATGCTCCCTGCTAAGGTAGGAATTCTAGATGGTATTCATGGGCTTAATTGTTTACTTCCTTTAGAATTTCTCTTCTGGCAGCCTGGTTATTGTGGATGCAGGCAGGTTTATGTTGAATTTATGATAATATACAAGTGACCTGGGAATTGGATTTCCAAAAATGACTCTTTATTTACTCTTGCAATTAAAGGGAATACTGGGCAGACACTGGCAGCCAGACCACTGGCCAGACCACTGGCAGCCTTACAGCTACTCCTTTTGTATACCGTACAGATTCTATTCCTCGAAAAACACACGAAACAATGTTCCCCTGTCCACGTCCAACTGCTGTCACCACCGTCACTACCAAAGGGGAAGTCAACAAACAGAGAAATCTAAGCCTGCTGGGCCCATTTACTTAGGTTTTCTTTGTCTATTTTATATTCTATCTGAAAATAATTAAGTCAGAAAATAGCTCTACACAATGGTTCTTTGATCACACAGCTTATTTCCTTTTTTAATGACTGTGTAGTATTTCAATAAATTATAGGTTTTACTTCTGTAATAATCTCCTACAGATATGTATGCAACAAATTGGGCATAAGCCATCAAAATACCGAGCTTTAAAAGTAGAATTATTTTAAGCAAATACGACACAGCAACAACTTATGTCTCAATTTAGAGGCTATCAGGAAGACAAAGCATAAATACATCTTACAATAAAAAGAAAAAAGTTACATTCTCAAAAGTCGGGCATTTGTTCTCTTTAGCATCTTGCATTATTAACAATTCATGTTCCTTTCATGCTCGCAAGTTACTAAGTAACTGATTCTACACAGTGGATTTGGTTCTAAAACTAGGAAACAAATTGCCCTTCCAAAACAGGCAGAGGAAAGATGGGCTCTGTAGAAAGGCACCAAATTCAATGTGTATGTGCATGTCCTCAGCACTTTGCTTGACACTCTACACAAACATTAGCAACACTAATACCTCGGTGTCAGGCACAATGTACTGAGATTGTTCAAAGCAGGTGTCAATAGGGTGGGTGCAGCCCATACCAAAACCAACACACACTGCCATCATGTGGATACCACTCAGAGTGAGCCTGTACGACAGGGTGGAACTGCCCCCTGTGCGTCTCTAAAAGTGCGACTCTTAATGAGAGGAGTTACCAATCAAGACCGCGTACCATAGCAGTTAGCCTTGAAATGTCCACTATTTCTCAGACTGTAGAGCAGAGAGGGGACTGGCCTCAGAGCTCCTGACACAGTTTCCCAGGTCATATTCTCCGGGATGGTATTTTTGGATCTGTGAAACAGGATTTGTGGTCCAATACATTGTTTAGCTAGTATGTAATTCACATAGACTGGCAAGGTATGCAAACATGTGAATAGTTCTGAGAAGGCCTTGGCTAAGAAGCAAAACCAAACTTTCACATGCTCACTGCTTGGTTACCTTTCTTTCACCCATCATTTCTCTAATTTGTTTCACATTGATCTTCTGAAGATATGGAAGCACCATGTACAATCAGCACTTCTGAGACCATAACTGAGATTTAGAACATCACATGACTTTAAAAAGGATTGCAGACCATTTCAGGTTCATCACTGTATGAGAATGATTGAAACACTAGGAGCTTATTTCTTGTCAGTGTTCTTTCTATTATTACAGCCCTGGTGCACTGAAGGCATGGCACCCTGGGTAAAAATCACAAGGAATTTCAAATGAGCTCAATTCTAGATGCAAATAACAAATATGAATGTAAAACTACTGAGAATATCCAAGTTCCTAGGCACGATTCAAAAAAATTAACTAGATTTGCCCATGTAATGCTCCACCATATGCAAAACTAATCAGAGATCCATTATTGTGAGGTACCAGAGAACTTGTCAAAAGAACATATAATAGTGACCAGTCTTCTGCCCTTCCTTACAACCATTGCTACGTCTGAGCCCATTGTTGCAGTCAGCATGACAATCTATCTCAATCAGTCTTCTTATTTTGTGCCGACTCTCTATTTTGGCAAGCACGATGTCCTTTCCAAAGGACAAGCACTTCTGATACAATGAATGAAGCACATGATATATAGTTTGGCCATATCACTTCTAAACATTTGGCTGTACTTCTTCCAAGACAGATCTGTTCACTCTTCTGAGAGCCCAGGGTACATTCAATATTCTTTCCTTGCATAATTGAATTAAATAAATTCTTCTTTGGTCTTCCTTAGTCATTGACATGCATACGATCCAGTAGAATATGCCATGGCGTGAGTTGAGCAGCCTTTAGTTCTCAGAGTGACATAATTTTTTAAAATAATTGAAAAATATCCTGTGCAGATTTGCCCAATGTAACAAATTATCCTATTTCTTCATCGCTGCTTCTGTAGGTATTGATGGTGAATTCAAGTTAACATAAAATATATAAGCTGATTCAAAGTCCTAATTTTCTGCATTTAATATGATGTTTATTGGTCTAGTTGTGAGGGTTATCAATTTCTATATAATGAGGTGAAATCAATAGTGAAGACAATGGTCTCTGTTCTTTAGGAGTAATTGCTTCATGTCCTCTTCACTTTCAGTGTCTCTTGCATTTTGCCAGTTCTTCCTGAATCTCCCTCCAATATTGATATTGTGTGCTTTCTTATTTAAATCCAGATTCTCTGATTGTTTTCTGAGTACAGATTGAGTAATTAGGGTAAAATGTTATAAGCCTGACCCACATATTTCTGATGTAAAATGGCCTCTCAATTCTTCACAGAGGATTTACATGAGCACAATTAAGCATTCTGAAATTCTCATTCAGCACAGTGATTTTTATGATTGACACAAGCGAACGCTTTGGCATAGACAATGAAACACAAGTAAGCATTCTCCTGATAGTCTCTGCTTTTAGCCTAAATCCATCAGCTGTCAGCAATGATATCTTATTCCAAGTGCTCTCAAGAATATAGTTGGGCTGTTTGACAACTCCCTGTATGTGTGTACTGCTACCATTATTTTTTAATTATTGCCATAAAGTTTTATACATCGCTGATCTTAACAGTATTGTTTGACAATTTACACCTGTTCTTTACTTGCCTTTCTTAGAAATGAGTACAAATATAGATCACTGCCAAACGAGAATCCAAAAATTAACAAAATTTTTGAAAGTGCTCGGAAAATAAAGGTGTCATCATTTACAGTGCTTTGTGACTAGGACATATTTTTAACAAAAACATAATAAAACTCTCTGTGCTAAAAATCAATAAAAATGTATACAGTAGAAGAAATGTGATACACACATTGTGGCAGTCACCTAATCTGGTGCCAATGAAGACTTTCTACTGACAATGCTCTCCGCCTGAGGGACTCAACTAGACAAGGTTGGCTTTCTGGGAGACATCCCTGAGTGGAAGCTGCATGGAGCTACCCTCGTGCCCTGAGCCAGGCAAGCTGCAGGGATGCAAACAGACCTCTGAAGTCAGAGGAGCCACCTGGAGACCCCGGGCAGCGCTGAGATGCTGACAACTCCACTGGATCCAGGCATTCTCCCCATCTGGCTTGGGAATCGTCCTACATTCGGTGTCATTGCACGTGTTTCGTGAGTCTGAAGAAGATTTTATAGCTGGTATCAGACATATGGGCTAATATCCGCCTTGTGGCCTTGGATTGGACTGGGTTGGAATGCTTTCTTAATGCACAGTTACCTTTTTTATAAAACTCTGTCTTATATACATATGCATGCTTTTGAATTTGTTTCTCTAGACTACCCAGACTAACACATAAGCATACTAGAAACCTTTGGCCTTGAATGTCTTCCCTTTTTCCACTGACCCTCTGCTTTACCAAGCACGATGTCCTTTTCCAGGGACTGGTCTCTGCTACCAACATTTCAGAAGTTCACGAGACAAACCCTTGCTATCTTTCTTTCTTGAGGAGTACTGTTTGTAATTATTTCAAGATAGATTTACTTGTTCATGCCGGTCCACAGTATTATCAATATTATTTGCCAACAGCATAATTTAAATACCTCAACTTTCATGTGGTATTCCTTTTCACTATCCAGTTTTCACATACGCATGAGGTCACTGAATATGACATCTGTTGGGTCAAGAGTATCTTAGTTTTCAAAGTGACATCCTTGCTCTTGAACACATTCGATGTCTTGTGAAGCAAATCTACCTACTTTATTGCGTCATTTAATTTCTTGATTACTATTTCCATACACAATGATTGTGGAGTCAAAGAGAATGAAGTCCTTGACAATTTCATTCTTTTTTGTCTGTCCCTCATGGAATTTTCTAGTGAGTTGTAAGAAATTTGGCTTTACTTACACTGAGTTGTGATATATACTAAAGGCTGTATGTAGTCATTGATTATCATCAGCAACTGCATCAAGTCCTCCTCAAAATTTATATCTGTACTATATCTACCATATATTTGTATATGTATGTATATATATATATGAGCCAGCATGAATATCAGCCAAATCATTTTATCACAAAAACTGCATTAAAATGTGCTGAAATATTGGCTTACATATGAGTATACACAGTATATGCTAAATATAGAAGATGCAGACCTTTACATCTATTTCATATATATACATGCATATTCCACACATTATACATATTTATTATTTAAATTGTGAAAAGCCATAACAGCAAACCCCATTCTATGAATTTGCTCTGCAGAAAGAAAAGTGTGAGCTGGTAAGGATAATAATTATATGTCTATTTGAGTGGACAAGGGAACCATGGCAGCTCTGTAGGATAAGCATTGGGCTACTACTTACGACATTGACAGTTCAAATCCACCAGTCTCTTTGCAGGAAATGATTTGACAGGATGGCAATAGTTTTCTTTTTGGATTTTATGGGTAGATAATGTATAGGTTGATAGATTTAAAAATTATTATTAGAGTTATATTTAACCACAAAAATCCAAGAATAATGGAATGTTCTCTAGCAAAAATAGACTTTTTTACATTAAAATGCAGGGATAAGAGAGGTGAAGAGATTTATGAATATAACATCAAACTGTCTAAAATGTATTAATTAGAAATGAAATAGTGTATAAAATAGCTATGTACATAGTGCTATTTAAGGTTATATTTAAAATTTTATGTGTCGATTATTAGGGGTATCAGGGGAAAAGAAAAGCTATATGTCAGTTAAACAATTCCTATGTCTGCTTTACTGCATTTTCCCCTCTCCCACAAGCATGGCTCCATCTTGCTTTACAGAAAGAAAATAGAAGAGAAGAAGTGAGAAGAGAACAGGGGAGGGGAGGGAAGAGGAGAGCAGGACAGAGGTAAAGGAGAAGATTCTAGAGGCGAGAGGAGAGAAGTAATGAGAGGATTTTTGTTTATTATTCTTCAATCCTTAAGGTGGTCTCAAAAGGCTGTTAGACATGGAGTCACGCAAGATGAAGGTGATCTGATATGTTTGGGCAAATATTTCCATTGATATATGCAAATATTGTTAAGAATACACATCACCATATTAACATGATTAATTCTGAGGGTTGGGAGCACACGGGAGATCAAGGGGAAGATATTATTGTTTCTCTTATTTGCTCTTTTATAGCAACTGCATTATATTTATAATTAATAAAAATATTACTAATTTCTAAAAGACAAAACACCAAAAATACTAGAAGGGAACACTAGTAATTTCTTTAAAATCATCAGCGTTGGGCTGAGCCCCGGTGACGTAGTGGTCATGCGCGGGACTGCGGCCCACTGGGACGGAGGTTCAATTCCAGCAGTGGGGCTGGGCCTCCTACTCCCACCACTGGAGAGCAGTGATGCCCCCCCCCCAAAAAAAAAATCATCAGAGTTACCTTCTATTTCATCTCCTTAATGAATTCTGTTTACATTTGTCAATGTTTCTTCCAAGTATAAGTGCTTCATTTTCCACAAACTCGCTTTATCTAAGTGCTCAATATCATTTACAAAACTTAGAATAGCACTATTTGTTCTTTGTACATGTGTTTACACTTTAGCTGGTTAAAACAAATGTTTTGGGTATTTCATCTCAGACTCTCTCTCTCTCTCTCTCCTTTTTTATTTTTAATTCGGATCAGCGTCTGCTCATGGTAAAGGTTAAACTTATTAGTAGGTACATCAACATCTTTATAGTGACTATTTCCTGGCAAAAAGGATATTCATGCTTCATAACAATTAAATATTCATATTTTCTTAATGATCCCCTGGCATTAGCACTGGATGTTCTTGTTTCAGGAAATGAGTAACACCCAAAGGTAAAGTTCACATCTATAAAATTTCATTTCAATACACCAGCTACTTGCTTAGTTAGTGATGTATCTTTTATGTCTTTTTGAAAAAATAAATAATTATATCATAGGTGGACAAAATGTCATTGCCTACATTTAATAAGTTTGTTCTGATTTTTCTGATTTCTCCTTTTACCTTTAACAAACACAATCCAAGTTGGGTGTTGGTCTTTACAGGGATTCTTAATAAAGAGATCAGTCATCCTGGAGGAAAGCTGGACTGTACAACAATTCTCTGTTTTACTCGTGTCCATCCACTAACACAGGATGCGGCATCTGCTGCTCACCCCCCTCTCATCAGTGGTCACGAACATTATTTGAGGAACAACTACTCAGTCACGATAAGCCAGTGATTCTTTGAGTACCTTTCCAGAAAGTGAAAGCCTCACCAAACCGATTCTTACTACCATATATACAATTCAGTTTTAAGAAGCGGGTCATTAGACTTAGGTTCCTTCATTACAGTTATAGCTTTCAGTTTACAAGAAATCAGTTCTCTTTGTTTACCTGTGTAGTGTTCAAGTTAAGTAATGCAAAAGTTCTCACATAAATAAGACAAGACATCTCGAGTTTATATATTTTAGGGTTTTATTAATAAATGGAAACTTAGGAATTGCTGTCTTTTTGTATAATAATTTCTGCATACGATAATGTGATTTCCATTTCATTTCACCCTCAAAAATGTATTTATATCTTTCAGATGCAGACTTTGAGATTTTCAGTCTAAATTAAGGACCCACACCAGTTCAAAACAATCCTTATGATTAAAATATCATTGCCATCTGTTCCTACCTAGTTGAAAGCACACAGACACCTGAATGTCAGCATATGAACCAGCAGTAAGTCCCAGGAAACACCTTAAAGAGCTGGGAATTTTTGACATAGCTAGGCTTTCTTGCTTTATTAATGTGTGGTCTTTGCAATCACCACTGGCTAGCATATTTACCTGATTAAATATTAATGCAAATTTTCAGAATCTGATGTTTTTTCCCCCTGTAGCTTATTCCTAATAGATTTACATGATAAATTTCATCCTGATAATTCCCTTATTTTAGTTTCAAATAGAATCATCATTTTCTTGAACTATGATAGTGCTACATCTATTAATAATATGACTAAAAACCCTACTTTCCTACACATGAAAAAATTCCACAGGCTACTGTAATAAACTATTTCACTGTTTTATTGTTATTTTACATATGCTGTAAGACTTTGTGATCATAAAGATGATACACAATTCAGCATCATTTTTAAACTATGGATCAAAGTATTCCTATTAACTCTCCCAAGAGTTCCCAATATTAAAAAACTTAAAATGATAAGGTTCTTTTTTTCTTCTCATTTTACAGGTTTCTGGGTGGAAATAATTTTTCAAATACATCAGTAGACATAATTGTTTATTTTTTAAACATCATAGATGGCCCTTCAAAATCCATGTGTAACCAAGACTGATATATTTAGGTGCATCTTATATTTACTTTTCTTTTTTTATAGTCATATTCTTTGAGAGGGAAAGAGAAGGTGGCTAGAGAAAGATGAGGTGTAGGGATAAGAAAATGAAGCTCATGTAAATAAGTGTCAGGAAGAGAAAATAAAATGTGGTAAAGCTTGGTCTTGATGAACGTGAGCATCCTCTCTGATAGAGTACTCCACAAGGAAATTAAGCCACAGTTTTTATAGAATTTGACAAGAAATGACCTACAATGGTTCTTATTGGGTGCTGAGACAGGAGCTGTCCATGATACATCCATTGTTGGCATCTGTTGAACAGAAACTATGATAGTCGAGTATGTCTAACTGTGATAAATCAAGTGCTTAGTGTTCATTCTAATGGAGAACTACTGCCTAACAGGTTGTGGTGAGAGCTAGAGTGACCCTCGTGGTGAGAGGCTATTGCTTTCCCGATGATGCCATTATCACTGCATCTCAACTTACACACACAATTAGTTTGGTGACAATGTACGAGATTTTATTTTGCCCTCAATGATTTCCATAATATCAGTACAATTTTACATAATTATAATTTATAGATGTATAAAATTTCTAAATCTAATATGTAAGATGAGAATATGAAGTAGCAAAAAGATTAATATTAATATGCCTAACAAGGCTTTCCTTCCAGTATTCTAAGGAACTTGAAAACCATGAGCTATAAATGTTGAATTGCTGGGAGCCCTGGTGGAGTAGTGGTGATACATAGGGCTGGGATCAGAAAGGTCTGCACTCTGAAACCACCAGGCACTCCTTGGGAGGAAGGAAGAGGGGCCGATAGGCAACGTTGCCTGGATGGCAGTGGGTTTGTTAGGTTTTCTAAAAGTTGAGTTGTCTTGGAATTGTACTCTCTTTTGGTTATCAACATCTAGTGCAGTCATTCAAATTTATGTTTACTACTTCATATCCCTATCTTAAATTTTAGATTTAGAAATTTTATACATTTATAAATTATATTTATGTAAAATTTTACTAATATTATGGACTTCATTAAGGACAAAATAAAATCTCATAGCTATTCTTATGCTTACTCACCTCATGTCAATAGATTGTCTTGCACATGGTGTAGGGTGGCTGATCTCTGCGTTGACGAATGGGCTTGTCAATACAACTTAAGCTTTCAAAAGGATTCATTCAGAATGTACTGCTTCTTTTATCTAGATGTAATTCTAGATGTACATGATTAAAGGTTTGAGGAAACACCCGGTGTATTCTATTAACCACATCCATGATATTGGCAATTCAATCTCAGGAAAATTGAACCCTCCCCTCATTGGACATCATTGTAATAAGGTTCACCACTATTACCATACAATCCATGTTGTATTCGCCAACGTTGATCCTCTGTGAAGAAACAAATGTGCTCCCTCTTCCTGGGCTATACCTCAAACTCATCTGTAGCCATTGAACTAAGGCTCAAATTCCCTAGGGTGAGAAGAAGCAAATAACTGCCTTCTCAGGGACAAAGAACTGGAAGACCGTGAACTTTCATTTGGATCTCTTGCCTTGAGGGTACCCAATGATAATGACCCAGACCTAGACTTTTTATTCAAACACCTGATTTGTTTTATTAGGACATCAATAATCTAGGAGGTGTGACTTTGTCACTGTGAATAGATATAATTGAAAACTTTGCTCTATAACTGAACACTATTGTTGTGTAAACAATGTCTAGTCACTTAAGGGTTTAATTTATACAAGTCAGTATTTTTTGTATTCCTCTGCATAGATGATCTATACTTACATAATTTTCTTTTCTCAACAGTGTTTTAAATTTTATAACATTCCCTACATTAATGACACTATCTGAAATATCATCCGTGGGGGAAGATCGATAATATTCTCTATCATACAATGACAATGATATCTCTAAGATAAATAAATGACATAGATAAGAAATATATATTTTCATATATATATGAATTTTATGCTTTCACTTACTTTTAACTCCAAACTATGAATACTTATCTCTTATGGCATGGCACTGGTTACACTCATAAAGAGGTCACTGAATATATGAGTGTTATAGCAAAATGTGGTGAAGAAATTAGATGGTGCCTAGCTATCAAAAGATAATCATATCTAGATTCATAAAGGCTTGTCTTCAAACAAGAAATCATCAAATGAGGCCTCAACTCAGTCCATGTGAAAGAAGCAGACTCGTCTGTGTGATAGAAAATAGTAAAATCCCAATCTGAAGGAGGGAACAGTGTCGGTGCTTAAAGAGTTAACACCTGATTTGTAGAAGTTTATGAATGACAGTGGAAGCCAAAATTCATTTTTAGGGTTGACATATGGATGCAAATCTCTGGATAGACCACATTACACCTGATGGAACCCCCTATGACCATAGTCAAGGGATGAGAATAACCTTTTATAACACAGAGAGCAATATAAAGTGAATTATGGCAAACATAGTTATGCTGAAATGTAATACCTTATCATGTGATCTCCCTTTTGACCCATTTAAAAGCTGTTTCTGTTTGTTCAAAAAGAACAATTAAGTAAAGGGAAATCCCTTGGTGAATCCTCTCTGACCATAGACCTAGGATGTGAATACCCTTGTTCCCATGACAAATACACTGGAAAGCGCATTATTACAGGTGTAGTTAGGTTAAACTCTGACCCCTTAGCACTTGATTTTTTCCCTTTGACCTATTTTAAATCTGTTGTAGCTTTTAATATTTTCTTCTTTCTTTTAGATTGAGTTGTTTCTCTGCTTTACCTTGTTATGGTTGTTACTTTTTTAAAATGGTTGTCTGTTTATGAAGCCCAAGATAGGTAAATTTATAGAGACAGTCATTGGATAAATGGTTTCCTGGAGTATGCTAGAGGTTGTTGAGAGGGAATAGGGTACAAATAACAATGAGTTACAAGAATGAAGAAAATGTTCCAAAATGTATTGTGGTGATGACTACACAATTCTTAATCAGGCTGAACTTATTGAATTGTATGATTTGAGATTATATAATAATGAAGCTGTTTAAAGTAAAATAAATATTTTCTTAGTCATCTATTTGATAGTCTTTGGCATAATTGAAGCACACTATCAATGGTTGTCCAGAGATTGCACAAATTCCACATCTTGCAACTTCCTACTTTTCAGCTATGCTTTATGAGGTGTTTCTTCTTAAACCCCAAATGCTTTTCCAACTCCTCATTTTGGGAGTCTCCTTCTTGGGATTATTTCCCTGAGAAAGAGAAGTCAACCAAAGCAAACAAACCTTGGTCAAACAATCCAAAGCAAAGCAAAGCAAACAAACTGCTTCAAAATTAGAAAGTAAGTCTAGCTCCACTATAAACCACCTGATTGATAGAGCTCAAATGAAATAACTTGTACATAAATGGAAGTATAAAAATTTATTTTCATGAATTTTAAAGGCAAACAGAAGATGTAGTGCATCATAAGATAGTGTTTTCAACATCTATCATTTTATGTTACAAAAAAAGTTTCAAGAAATGAAAATCAAAGTGTCTAAAAGAAAATGGAAAAACAAATATGAATTCACTAAGGCTCAAAGTTAATGGAGTTGGCTTTTCTTTCAATGAATATAGATAAGTGATTTCACGTGCAGGGACCTAGAATAATCATGATAAAATTACTTTATTGAGAATGTGCCTGGGCTAAAAGGTGCCCTTATTTTAGCTGTTTTTGTCCATTTGTGGCTTCACTGATGAAACTTTTTGCTTCTTCTTTTTTTATTTTGTATTCTTTAAAAACTGGGTTAAGCAATTTTTAATGCATTAGTATAGGCTCAGTGCTCTAGGAAGCTGATTTATAAGCCTTAAGCAATTTAAATCACATATACTTAAGTATTTAAACTATGTGTATGAAAATGAATGGTACAATTCAAAAGAAAATGAGCAAACAACAAATTGCTAAATAAAAATAGATGTTTTAATTTTAGTTTAAATAAAATTTCAATTATTCTTAAATTAAAATTATGTAGTTTTCAATCATCTACAAACTTCAAATATGAAGACTAAATGGGTAATTTGATATTTGCACTCTATTTAAGTGGATGACTAACTTCACTAATCCCAAAATCCACTGATGGTTTTATCAAGATTACATAGTTTATTAAGTAGATGTAACTCTTCTTTTGCTTCCTTTTTGAAGAATTTTTTCTTAGCATGAAACAATTCATCTTTAAAGAGCTGTGAATTGAAATAATAACTGTAAGCTTAAATTGTAATACAATGCCTTGTTTATTTCATAATTGATATAGATTATTATGTTAAAATTAATATTTTAACCATACAAATATTGGATATCAAAAATTTAGCATGCACGTAGAAAATAGGTGCTTTCAGGTTAAAAAAATTGAAGGTTTTTTTTTCTTTTTGGGGGGGGGGCATTACTGCCCTCAGGTGTGGGAGTAGGAGGCCCAGCCTTTGCTCCATGGAGCTAGAATCGAACCTCCATCCCAGTGGGCCGCAGTCCTGCGCACAACCACTACACCACCAGGGCTCAGCCAAAAAATGGAAGTTTTAATGGTCTAAACTGACCTACTTAGAAAACATAAAAGATATACACATGACACATGTTCTGGAGTTTTCCATATTATACAAGATTAAATAGAAGAAATTATATCACATTTTATTCTATCACTATTTAGTAATTTTTCAACTAGTTTATTCATTGGATCATAAAAATTAAAAGTTATATTTTGGGAGATATTTTGGGTGACAATGAGTATATCCATGAAAGGGAAGAAATTAGTAAAACTGACTATACAGTTCATGTTGGAAAAGATATTTGCTTCTTATCATTTGAAGATCAACTATTTCCTTAAGTTATAAAAATAAAGTCTGACGTATTATTGTTACTTTTTGTGTGTACTATCAAGTCTATTCCAATACATGTTATGGTAGAATTATAAAATTTCATGTAAAACAAAGATAAATTAAAAGTGTATGGGTGGAATTTACTCTGTCATTCTGGTAACGGTCTGATGGTAATTCCTTGTGGGTGTGGCCTTCACATTATGGGGGTCCTGTGAACCTCTCCCCTCTCAGCCTTCACCTCCCTGCTGACTGACCCAGATTGCTTCCAGAACCACCACCATTGATCTATCTGACTTTGCATCTCTCGACCTGTGCTCTTCCTGCATTCTGCATCATTGCACATGGCTCTATGAGTCTGCAGAGGGACTCATGGTCTAGAATCGGCCTTGTTATTGATGTGAGTTAGACCGGGTTAGGATATTTTCTAGATATACAAGTACTTCTTGATATAAAGTTCTTTCTTACACATATATGAATGAGACTGGATTTGTTTTTCTCGTCAACCAGACCTAACAAACTGGTGATACTCTAGGACAGACTAAATCAGTCCTGTAGGTTTTCCCATTGTGAAGCTTTTCAGGTGCAGACTTCATGTCTTTCCTCCTGCAGAGTGGCTGTTGGTTTAAAACCACTGACCATTCCGTTAACACCTTAGCATTTCACCATGGAGACAACAGTTATCCTTATAATAAACATGGTAACCTCAAACTTAATTCTTGAGTTCATAACTTACAGATTATATCTGTTTAAAGCATAGTGTCATTGGAATCACTTTAGTCTTTACCTACACTGGCTAAAAAATAACCAAACAAACTAAATAAAAAGTAATGGCATTCTGATCAGTTCAATTCTTATGTTTAGTCGAGATTAAAAATTTAAGCAACAGGTTTTTGATAGTGGTGCTTGTTTTGTTTTATTTTCTTTCATATAGTTAACCACTCCAAATGTTCTGTCAAACATGTATAACAAAATCTAATCACCATTCTACCAGTTATCTCTATAGACCAACCTCTGTGATACAATATTTTATATTGTAATGTATTAGTGTGTGTATATATGGATACATTTTTTCTGAAACAGAGGGATTCTACACCTATAGGTTTGTCATTTGTCTCAATTTTCTTGCAGGTATAAGGATAAGAAAAGTGCATGATTGCCTATTGTTTCAAATAACAAAAAATTATATGTACTTACACTCCTAATATATATCATGATCAAGTCAATGATACATTGCTGTTTCAGTTGTATTTGATTTATGCATAAAATAATCTTTCACCAAATGAAACCATTATGAAAACAAAAGAATATGCCAGTAAGATTAAATTATGTTATCTGAAAAAATATCAGAAGCATACATTAGATATCTGAGAACTTTATAAATTAACCCATTAATACTGAAGCACTCAAATACTGCATATATTAGAAAGAAAGTTTTATATCTGGATTCCTATATCCTCTTTAGGATGACTTAACCATTTTATGTCAGTTTGTCATATTCTGGTGGCTTATGTGTATCTGTGATGCTGGAATCAATACCACTTGTATTATAAGCACTGGCAGGGTCACCTAAAGTAAATAAGTTTCAACAGGCCATTCAAACTAAGAATAGATTATGAAGAAAGAATAGGCTGTCCACTTGAGAAGATTTAGTTACTGACAGTTATGCATAGCAACAAAAATCTTGTTACATATTAAAAATACCATGAATAGCGGCAGCATATTTCCAGATACAGTGACAAAAGGTGAGCCCCTCCGGTCAGAAGGCTCTCAAAATGTGACTGAGAAAGTATTGCTTTCTCAAAATAGTGCTAACCACAATGACATGGATGGGGTAAGATCTCGGGAACATTTATTTTCTAATAGGGCATGATGCAAAATGAGAATAAACTGCTGAAAACATCTATTCATAATTTGACCTTGAAATATACAAAGTATGCATCTAGCAAAAGTGAAAGTTATTAAAAATGAAATGAAGCACGTAAAGTTCAATATCCTAGGCATTAGTGGGGTCAAATGGACGGGTATTTTTTAACCACTCATTTGGTTATGTCAGAAATGAAAAATTTTAAATAAATAGTATCATGTTCATCATCAAAAAGCATATTACAATGTTACATGTTACATGGGATAAATCTATACTTAAATAAGGAAATCTAGTCAATACAAATACTATTCAAATTTACTAAAAGTTGTGTTTGTCGGGGTAGACTAGAGAAACAAATTCATAAGCACACATATGTGTATAAGAAAGAGGTTTATATAAAAGAGTAATTGAAGATTGAGGAAACATCGCAGGCCAGTCAGTCCTAGGTTATAAGTCTGATATTAGCCCATAGGTCTGATACCAAACTATAAGTCCTCTTCATACTCACAAAGCACAGGCAATGACTGCAGGACAATAACAGGCCAGTGGTGCAGAGTCTTGTGTATCCAGTGGCGTTAGAAACATCTCAGCATTGGCAGGAGTCTCTATGCAGCTTTTCTGGCTTAGGGGTTTGGTTTCATCAGGATAAGCCCATGTGGCTTTTCCCCCAGGATGTCTCACAGGGAGTCCGCTTTGTGTCTTGTCAGAAGAGAGTCTCAAGAGACTGAGTCCTAAGTCTCTCACCTCCATGGGGGAAATACAGGCAGATTTCCCAGAATTCTTAAAAGAAACAGTGGCCACACAGAGGTCTCATTGGTTATCTCCAGAATGACAGGTTAGACTCCACCCCTACATTTTCAATCCTGAAATTGACACCAGATTAGCGACTGCCACCACATGGATGAAGAAACTGAAAAATTCTACAAATTTCTAAAGACTGAACTTGATCAAATATACATTCAAGATCCATTAGTAATTATTGGCAATTGGAATGCAAAAGTTGGAAACAAAGCAGGAGAAATAACCGTGGAACATATGGTCTTGGTGACAGAAATGAAGCTGGAAATTGATTCACAGCGTTTTGTAAGACCAAGGCAACTATATCAAAAATGAACCTTTCAATAACAAAAAGGTGAGTCTACCCGGGAACTTCTTGAGATGGAATACACAGAAATCAGTGATTTCATCTGTGGGGAAAGAAGATTGAGATGTTCAGTGGCAGCTCCACTGAGGCCAGGGGCAGCTTGTGGTACAGGCTACGCATTGCATTTGTGTAACTTCTGGATGAAGCTGAAAAAAATTAACACACATTCACAAAAAACAAAAATATGGCCCTGAAGATATCCCACATGAATGTCAAGAATTTCTCAAGGGAATAATTTGCTGCATTAAACATCAAAGACAAAAGATCAGCGAGCTGCAGGATGGCATTAAGAGCATCATACAAAAATCAAGCAGAACATCATGCAAAAGACAGAAAAGATCAAAGTGGAAGTCAGAAGAGACTCTGAAACGTTCTTTTATTCTTAGAGTAGCAATTTGATGAAAAGATGACGTCAAAGTACGGAACAGAAAATTTCAAAGTGCAGCTCAAGAACACTATGTAAAATATTATAATGAAATGTGAAAATATTAAGAATTAGAATATCTACAGAAAAAACAAACTCAGAACTTTTTAAAGAATTAAGAGAAAAAAATCAAGCCTCTAGGTTTAATATTGAAAGTATTGAATAATGCAGTAAGCATCAAAAGTAGATTGGAAATATACAAAGAGTAACCACCCAAAACTGCTAGTCAACATTCAGCTATTTCAAAAGATAGCTTATGAGTTAAGTCTACTTTAGTCCTCAATATAACATCTTTGTTTTTCAATTCTTTAAAGAGGTCTCATGCAGCAGATTTACCTAATACAACATGGTATTTGATCACTTTTCTGCTATTTCAAATTGCGATTATGGTACTGAGCAAGATGAAATGGACAACTTCCATCTTTTTTTCATGTATCATGATATGTACAGGGCAGGTTGTGAAGATTTTGATTTTCTTTACATTAAGTTTTAATCCATGTTGAAGGCTGCAATTCTTGCTTTTCATCAAGTCCTTCCAACCCTCCTCACTTTCAGCTAGGAAGGTTGTGTCATCCACAGATCAAAGGTTGTTAATATGCCTTCCTCCAAATTAGATGCTTTGTCTTTCTTCATACAATCTATTTTCTCTGTATATTTGGTCACACACAGATTGAATAAATATATAAAATATAAAATATAAATATATAAAATATATAAAAATGAGTGGATACAACCCAGATGCATACCTTTCTCGATTTTAAACCATGTAGTGATTCCTTCCTCTTTTACACAACTTCCTCTTGATCTCTGAATATGTTATCAAGAAGCATTGATAATTCATGGTGAATAAAATGGGAAAGTTGGAGAGTAATTGGAAAAAATGGCTGTTGAGTGATATTAAGAACATTGTACCTGAAGAAAGGAAAAGTTCATCAAAAAGACAAGAAGTTTAAAAAGAATCACAAAATGGATACTGGAAGAAATGGAAACCTAAACCTTTGCTAAAGCAATGGAAAGAAATGATGAAAGAAAACTTCTGAACATAAACTTTCCAAGAGAGAGTTAAAAAGACCAAATCAAGTGTCAGAATAAAATAAACAAAGACCTGGAGTTGGAAAATCAAACGGGAAGGACACAGTCATCATTCCTGAAGCAGAAAAAACTGAATAAAAAAGTCAAGTCTTGAGGTGCTATATTGAAGGGTTCTTTGGAGAAAATATTAAAGGACACAGGAAATAGTCTGGGAAATGTATATAGGTTCATGTGCCAACAATTTTTGGTTATATTAAGTCAATCAAAATGCAACATATAATCAATAATCAAAGATATTGAGCTCAGAAATCCAGCCTTCACTAAAGGCATTGGTGAAAAACAAGATCCCAAGAATTGATGGAATAATAATTTAAATCTTTCAAAAAAAGAATGCAGCACTGGAATTATTCAGTAGTCTATACCAAGAAATTTATAAGACATTTACCTGCCCACCTGATTGAAAGAGATCTACATATATAACTAATCCAAAGAAAGGTTGTAGGATTCATTGTGATTATTAAACAATATCAATACTACACACAATTCAAATTGTGCATGCCAGATACAATTGATGTATGCATTGTTATACAAGCTGTAAAATGACATAATAAAAATGTGCTGAAAATTATTTAAAGACTGTTGCAACAGGACATTGATGAAGATATTCTAGAGACTCAAGTCAGATTCAGAAGTGGTTGAAGAGTAAGTGATACCATTGTCAATGCCACACAATTCTTGAGGGAAAGCAGAGCTTTCCAAGAAAATTGGTACTTGTGTTTTACTAATTATGCAAAGGTATTAGTGGAGCAAACTATGTTATCCATTATATAGAATGAAAATTCTAGGTCATATTCAAGCAGAACTCTCATGTGAACCAAGAGGTATTTGTTTCACGAGTACAAAGAGATAGTGAATGATTTTAAATCAGGAAAGTTACATCAGTGTTGTATCCTTTCACCATACTTATTCAGTCTGCATCCTGAGAAATTTGCTTTAAATAATAAAGAAATGAATAATCACCAGTGGAGGAAGACTCATTAACAACCTTCAATGTGCACATGACACAAGTTGGCATTCTAACTGGAAAACAGACTATAACTTTAGTAAGTATTATAACTTAATGTGAAAAACAAATCTTCCCAACCCTATCAGTACATAATATTATAGTAAATGAAAATATTGAAATTGTCAAGGATTTCCTTTTACTTAGACTCACCATCAATTATCATGTTATTAACAGTCAAGAACTTAAACAATGCAAGGGTACATAATTATCAATTTCACAGTGCCTCAAATTATGGATGGTTGCTAGTCTATGTGAAATTAGTCAATCACAAAAAGGATAAATAATATATGAGACCACTGTTGTAGAATTAGGGAAATTAGGGAAATTCTTCACTCTAAAACAAATAGTATTTGATGGTCATCAGGAATGGATGGGGAGGGTGGAGCAGCAATTATTGCCCAGTGTGTTTATATGGGTGAAGGGGAAGATATTATGGCATAGAGGGAGGTCATCTGAGAGTGATGGCGGTAAAGACCCTGAGTGACGGGCAAGAGTGAAAGACAACAGAGGTGAATTCTGCCATACAGACAACCGTGCAATAGCAATGATCTCTCAAGGGATTCATGAACAGACATGAAGGCCAAAAGGCTGTTTGAAGGAGGTGAACTTATCCTGATGAGAATATACATCTAACAGAGGCTATTTGCACAGATGTATTTATTTTTTAAATATATATTTATTAATGTGGTGGAACATACAGGGAGCAAAGTTTTCACATATTTTGGTATAACAAAATATGGTGAGGAAATGAGTCTATCTCAAAACTATAATTCCTAAAAACATCCAGATCAATTGGCATAACATAGCCACAAAGACAATGCTCTACAACCTACAGGACAACTAGTCGCGGGGTCTTGAGTATGCACTGGTCATCTAAAAGGCAATGGCTTGTCTTTCCCAGTTCCATTCCAAGGGTAGATGATAAAAGACATATGGAAACAAGTAATCTGTTGGATTCATGGCCCAGGTAACCAGCAGTCTCTGTGATCCACAGACTGGGAGGAACGAGATGGCTCCCTGCTAGTCCTACCTACTGCTCTCAAAGGCATCACATTAGAATGGCCTGGCTAAAGTGGGAGAAACATGTGGAATGAAACGCACCCCAGGGATTACGGCTCTTAAGTACCATTCAAGTCTAGAAATGAACTCATCTCATTTCTGTTTTTCCCAAACAAAAGGTAGGTTATAAATTGAAAAATAACACTAGGGAGTTGAATAATTAACTATTTGAAATTAAAAGGTCAGTATTTAGCCAAGAATAAAGTCTGAAATTCTAAGGAAGAAGGATGCATGGAAACAGAAAATGCAAGAGGAAGTGGAATACATGATGTCATATTGGAGGGATTATAATAAATCATATGATATAAAATATATACAAATCATTGAATTATAAAATGATCTATTCTGTAAACCTTTGCTTAAATCACA
Source organism: Nesogale talazaci (assembly GCA_004026705.1). Taxonomy (NCBI): domain Eukaryota; kingdom Metazoa; phylum Chordata; class Mammalia; order Afrosoricida; family Tenrecidae; genus Nesogale; species Nesogale talazaci. The sequence goes on from PVJH01006674.1 coordinate 72,614, forward strand.
AAAACAGGAGAAAAAGGAAATAAAAAATTTATCATACTGAGAAAATCTGATCCAATGACTTCTTTAAATTATGAAACAGTAGGCTGAGCTCTGGTGGCATAGTGGTTGAGTGCGGGATTGTGGCCCGCAGGCTTTGCAGTTCAAATCCAGTGGCGGCTCTCAGGAGCAGCACTGGGTAGCTCCCACAACCACCAGAGGGCAGTGATGCCCCCCAAAACCAAAAACAAACAAAAAAACAAATTACGAAACAGTAAAGATGTCTCTTTGACTGAGGTGTGCCTGATTCAATATATGATATTTTCAATCACTTCCGATGTATGTGAAAACTGGACAACAGATAAGAAATACTGGAGAAGAACTGATGAATTTGAGGTCCAGTATTGAGGAAAATTATTGGCTATACCATAGACTGCCAGAATAATAAATAAATCTTGGAAGAAACACATCTATAAAACTCCTTGGAAGCAAGGATGGTGAATTTCATCTAATATATTTTGGATATGTTATCAAGTGGGACCATCCCCTTAAGAAGAACATCATGCTTGGTCAGGAGGTGAGAAATGTTAAAAGAGAAGCGTCTTAAGGAGATGAATTGGTACAGTGGCTGCAACAATAGATTCAATCATAACAACAAATGTGAGGTTGATGCAGAATTGAATTCTGTTGTACAAAGGATTGCTATGGGACAGAACTGACGAGAGCAAATCTGCAAACAACAATCTTAATGTACTGAGCTTTGGTGATGTAATTAAGAACTCAGATGCCATTTGAAAAACGTGTGTCTTAAATCCACCAGCTACTAAATCGGAGACAGAGATAGCGATCTGCCTATGCAATCTTAAAGGGAATTACACTCTTCCTATAGGGTCAGCATGAGTTGGAATCCGCTCAATGGCAATGCAGTTGCTTTAAAAAAAAACTTGAAATGTGAAATTATCCAGTTCACATAATTCTCTAAATATTTGTACAGCTGCTTTTGAAAATTAAGAAATCTATTCTTTAATGTTGTCATATGTATCTATTTCCACTTATATTAAGATGCACTTTATTTACTGGCTCCTTTTTCTTTATTATTTATGTGGAAGGGGAAGACTTCATCAAGTACAAGTTGAATAAACTATCAATTAATTTGAAAAGGCCAATTGTCTTCCTGTATAAGTTAGCTGATAAGTTAGGGAGAATGACATAATGTGTTGAATTCTGATCATGAATTGCAGTCATGAAAACTGGAAATAATTAACTGGTATACACTTTTAAAAATCAGATTAAGTATGCAATTTCAAGCACCAAAGTGTTTTATTCTTGTTTAGAAATGAAATCTGATCATAAAAAGCTTCTGTCTAATTATATCAGAATTTTTATGGTAAAAGTTAATTTTTAAAACTCACCTAAATTATACCATTTTCATATTTTGGGATTTGACATCTAATAGTCAATGATTCCTCTTACCAGATGTAAAAAAAAAAAAAGAATTATTGAGACAACATCAGGTAGACTTGTGGTTTCTCTCCCTCTATCTTTTTGTATATCCTTCTGAGAATGGAATAGATGTTTGGAGTGTATGAAGAGAAAAGTCGGTGTGTGTATGTGTGTGTGTGTGTGTGTGTGTGTGTGTGTGTGAGAGAGAGAGAGAGAGAGAGAGAGAGAGAGAGAATAGTCTGTACATAGATGCATTCATAGCATTGTACTGTAGAAATGGCCTATAAATGAGCTGGTAAAATGAACACCCTCTGAAAATACAGAAAGGCTGATGAAGAAATAATACCTAATTTCCAATGATTCTCAACTGTTGGCACTTCAACATTTAAATTCTGCAAACTAAAGGGCCTGTTCAAAACAGATGGCTGAACTGCATCTTGAATTTCTAATCCTGCAGCTCTGGGATGGATCCTGAGAATTTACATAACTAATAATTTCCCTGGTGAGGCTGCTGCCGTTGATGCAGGACCAGCTTTTGAGAATCACCGTCCCGCATTTGGTTAAAATAATCATTCTGTTTGCATATAAAACAATGACTGTCCTTCAGCTCCCTTACATGCTCACTGTCAATTCTACAGGCATAAAAAGAAGGCTCATGGTAAAGATTTAAATATGTTGTGGCCGGAGAAAATGTGACTCTACGTATTTATACAGCATTATGGAGACATGAATGTTTGACTCTTTAGAGTGTCTATCAATAATGGACCAAAAAGAAAAAAAGAGTGTCATCAATCAGAGTAATAGCTTACTTTTACAAAAAGTGACCTCCAAGGTTCTGCAGGTAGTCTTAGATTTGATTCCTCTAATTAGGGATTCAGTGGGTCGATTCTGACTCACCAATTCAAGGCTAAATCGCAGCAAGAGCAGATAGCTTCATCTGTTTGCTGTAAGGGTTTGAACCTTTGACCTATTAGCGGTGTAATGCCTAACTCAGAGAGCTACTGGTATCTCTGGCTTTGACCTATCTAAACATTAGAGGTGTTTATGTTAGAGAAGGTTATATGAGGAAGACCTATCATTGGTTATTGTTTCTAATTTCCCTCCTATGTCAGTCATGTAAAGTTCTTTTTTTATATAAAGTTCTTGAAGTTAGTAAAATAGATTATTTGTATGAGTCCTTGTCAACATGACAAGTATTTACTTCATTCTTAATTGGCATTGAACACTCTTCCTTAACAGACACTTCTATCAAATGTGTTGCCCTAAGAATGAGATGAAGATAACATTTACTGCCAAGTGTCTTTCCAATGTTTATGGCATTGCTATTAGTGGACAAGTAGATAAGACAAACAATTAGAATCACCTTCAGAATCTATGCCTGGAGACTCCAATCCTGCTCCCACAGTACAGTGTTACCAAAGGTAGGGCAAACAATAGCAATTAAAAATCTAACGGTGCAGTAAAAATGAGTAAGGGAACATTCAAGTACCTAGTCATTGATCCTCATATTTCCAACTTCTATGTGGTGGAATTATTCTCAAATTCCAATGTCTGCTAATACATAACTTATTAGCTAATCAAGCGAGGGAGAGTTTTTGCCCTTTGTTCATCAGTCAATTATCTTGAATATATATTGCAAGAAATATATATTGTAAGAAAAGGGCAAAAAGGAGGACAATCCTTCCAAGCAAACAAATGCAAATAACTAACCTGTATTTTGGATTGGTTATAAAAGATGATTGACACATTTTCCTTGGAGCTGGTTATTGCTCACATGCAAATTCACTAAGCAGCATTAAATCAGCTCATTGCTTAGTAAGCTCTGATGACGAGTTTTTTAAAGCTCAAGCAGATCTGGGGTCATTCCATGGTAAAATGTGTATGCACATCTTCAAGGTTTAACCAGAATTTCGTGCTGAGATTCTTAAAGTCATCATTTCAAAATAACTAGCAGTTCAGATGGAGAAAGCAGCCTTCTACTCCTGTAACTATTTATCATTTGAGACTCACAAGGGGTCGTTCTTCTCTGTTCTAGAGGGTGGTTTGGGGTCAAAATTGATTCAATGGCAATGCGATTGCGAACGATAGAAACAAAAGAGGTTACACCTACTAGAGACCTTATGCAGATAAAGATACATAACTCTACATCTACCACTATTTGAGTGGACTCGACACGTGGTGACCTGATGGCCAGCTGGACAGTCTTTACTGACAGGCGACATCTTCACAATGGCTGACATAGTCATATCCATCACTCCGGCTCTTGTGTCACTCTGTCTCACCGAGAGCACCTCTCTCTACATCACCAAGCACAATGTCTTCTTTAGCTCTGACTCTCTCCTGATAACATCTTCGAAGTAAGCTAGCGAGCCAATATTATCCTGTGAAGACATGTTTCCAATGACAAATTGTTGTTTGATTTTGTTCTCTCCCTTGATCTGTATCAGTCCCAAACTCCACTGAATTCTGCTGACCATCTATTCTGCCCTCCAGGGTAACTGAGAGTCAGAATCTACTTGATGGCTGTGAGTTTGGATTGCTTTGAAATGTGGTCAAGATTTGTGTACTGCCAGCACTTAATAGGGAGGTGAACATCTGTGACCCCAATGATATAGTAAGTGTGCATTTCTTCCAATCCTCGTGTTATACATAATGATATGAAAGGCCAGGATGGCAAATGATTGGTATAATGTCACTTAATAGAAAATAGCAGAGCCTGAATCCACAACCAGTCTTGTGATGAGGGAAATGTACATAATACTAGGAAACTAAATGGAAATGAGTAGCCGACCTATGCATTCTCCAAACTGGAGAGATGGCATGCAAACGCATCTTGTCCTTTTCCGTACGCACAAGCCTAAATTTGCTGGAGTGCATGTGAAACGCCAGTAGCCTGAAGGGACAGAGACACTTTGCAGGCAGCGTGGAACACAGACTGTTAAGTGTTAATCACTTGGAATGTGTACAGGGAATGGAAGAGAATGGTTTTTCAGTCGCCTCTCCACAAATTCATTGCCATCTAAAATCTTTTCCTCCTAGAAAAGCTCCCAGAGTTATTGTGCCCTACAGAGATGGGAGGCAATTAAGCAGAAGTCAGGCTGAAATGACTACAGAATGGTAGAATACTTAAGGGTTGAAGGCAATTAAGATTCTATGACATGTTCTGGTATCATCTACGTGCTACTGAAGCCCCATTCGATCACTGCATTTTACATCTTCTGCATAATGAAAACACCTGCAACTGCATAGGTTTTGAGTTGAGTTAGAAGCAGAGAACTTCTTTGTTATAATTGGAGTTTCATTTTCCATAACAGTTTTTGTTAAACTTTTTTTCCAACCGCATAACAACTAATCTCCTGAATGTGTTGCAAGTAATGAGTAGAGAACGTTTGCATTAAGGTCTCAAACAAATCTAACTACATTCAAACCTTTACGATTTTTTTATCTGTCTTTTTAAAAAAAAATACTAAGTGACGATCATGTATTAAGAAGTAAGTAGGGTTTCAGTAGAGCTGAAAGAGCTTAAAATTTAGTGATGGTAGTAAGCATGACAACACAGTATCGCAAAGCATGACAAAACAATGCAATAATGCAATTCACAGCCAATGAAGTTCTACACAAAAACCCATGGGGCCATAGCTAAAAAGCAACACTTTAAGGATAAGTGCTCTGGTGGCCCAAAGAGAAAGGCATTCTAGAGAATTAATTTTTGTGGGGATGGCAAGTAGATTTGGCCTAGGGGGCTAGTGTCATGAGAGTTGACACGTTTGACATTTTCCGCCCAGTAGTAATTTGCTGTGGGAAAGATCTCATACCTTGTGGGCATCTCCCTATTTAGTGCTGGCAGTACACAAACCACGAGCACATTTCAAAGCAACCCAAACGCACAGCCCTCAAGTAGATTCTGACTCACGGTTACCCTGTAGGGCAGAAAAGAACTCACTCTTTGGGCTTCCTACATAAGAAATGTTCATGAGCTAGAAAACCTCACCTTTCTCTCAGGGTGTAGCTCATGGTTTGACACTCCTGACCTTTTGATTAGCACTTCACGTTGTAACCCACAATGCCACTGCCATTGTTAGGGCAGTCTAAGTGTCTCCAGACCTCTTATGTCTGGTTTCCTGTTTGAAAACCCCTGTTTGCTGGCTGATGGATAGATTACCGAGGATTACACGCGTTTGGCACTATTGAGTCAATTCCACCAGTGAAATAACTGGCGGTACTCCCTCCACGAGAGAACAGATCACCAGGCCTTTTTCCCGTGGAGCTATGAAACACTGGCATCTCTGTTAGGTCAGCGCTAGGTCAGGGTTCCTTAAGGACCCCATATTGCCATACAAATGAGTTTATCTTCTCCTGTAGCAGGTGCAAACTTGTCATAAGCTCCCTCTGTCTTTATTGTATAAACATGTATGTCATCTGAAACTTTATAATGTTTCAGTAAAAAATATATATTTGGGATGTTTGCACTTGGGACCTCAGTGGCACAGCTGATAAAGCAAGGCCAGCGGCTCAAATCCACCAATGGCTCCAAGGAAGAAAAGTGAGGCTGTGGACGGCCAGGGGAATTAACAAAGCTTCAGCTATGCACTGGCATGAATGCAATGGTGATGGTTTGGGGTATTCTTTGTTTAGCAGGTAGTGGAGACCATTACCCATTTCAGAGCAAAGAACTCCTGTCCACTTCAAAGAAGATGTCAGTGCCTAAGGTGGTTGAACCATGAGAAATATGTATAATTGTGTAATGTTCCTCAAGCACATGACCCTTTCAAACATGCTAGATGGGGCTACAAAAGAAACCACAGTGGCTTGCTTTTAATCTAGAGAGTAGTAGGAGAAACGCACCATGGGGCCCACCACATTTCAGGGGGCCACTCTTCTGGTAAGGTGAGACATCCAGCAAGAACAATGCTGAGGAGCCATTCTGCAATTTCAGAAGCAATTACATTGTATAAGATCCCCCCACCTCATTCTGAATGTACATAAAACTGAACGAAATATTTTTTGGTTTCAATTCCAATCACCTTTTCCTAAGCAAAAATTGTACTAATAAGAACAGCGTGGATATGCCAAAATGTTTTGATACTCTGACCCTTTTTGATCTGTTTCTTGAAAAGGCTATTAGGAAGCCTTATAACTCAGGTTGGGGACTGTCCAAACCATGGCAGTAGGTGTCCCTGTTTTGTTGTTGTTGTTGCTGTTGTTGTTGCTTTTCGTGCTTTTTCTTTGAAATGTCCCCAAACTTGGAATTACCATTTGGGTACCTGTCAGCATTGATTATATCATTGTTGCTATGGTAAAAGATTATAGGTATTGCATTCGATTCGGATACCTGGTTCAACAGTGGTCTGAGAATTGTCAGATGGGTTTTAGTTGCGTTTCCAAATTAAAACATGATGGAGTCACACTGATTCTATTTAAAAGCCTTCCATAGCAAGTTAAATGTAGAATGGAGAGAGAAAAATAAAATATAAAATAAAATGAATTTTATAAAACATTTCAGAATTGTATTTTTAAAAGATGTAGAGGCGGTTATAAGCATAGATAATTTCCTAAGTAAAAAAATGATTTAAAAGTGTTTTTAAATTAAAATAATTTTACAAGAAAGATAATAAATGTGCAACATAACAGCTCAATCATACAAGAAGGAAAGACAATAAAATGTTAATAAAGAAGGAAAGTCAAAAAATAAAAATTAACGTGTCCCCTCTGTTCCAATTCCTAATTCTTCTCTACATAATATACAACTTTATTTAACACACACACAGTTTCAGAAAGGGTTTGCCACACATAGGACTCACTATTCTACATAGTGCTTACCTGTACCTTAGTCTGTTACTGAAACATATTTTGCAGAAACAAGGCAAAGAGTGGAAGTTACAGAGGAAAATATGAGATCCACAGCTCACACAGCCCACAACAGCTGCGGTGCACCTGGTTATCCGCTGTGTTTGAAGGAGAAAGCAGCCTGAGGTGAGAACACAGAAGTAAGGCGCAGGGCTAGAGAGGGTATCTGCTTGACTCGCAGGCTGCAAATGTAAAATAGGAAATATCAGCGGAAAGAGACCCAATCAAGATCAGGGTAAAAAAAATACTAGAAAGATGAATGATAAGGGATCTGTTAAAAACTAAGATCGGGGGTTATGTAAGGATTAATAAATTGCATTCTGCATGTCTTGCAAGTATCTTCGAACTGACAGTAGCACACACTTGAAAGCCTTGACCAAATAAAAGCATGACCCGTCAGGATCACATTAGCCAAACTCCACTTTGCTGGTGCATGCCCACTGCTGGCAAGACTGGAGTGCTTTGGTGGTCAATGAAGAGAGAGGCAAAGGAGGTCCCTTGATTGTATGGGATATCAGTGTAGGATCAAAACTGGCTAGAATTCTCAGATACTTTGTTAGCACTGTGGCCAGGGTAATATCTTCCCTCTACTCAAATCTGCTTTCTCGGATCCCCTGCAAGGATAGATCTTGAGATGATGCTTCATAAAATATTTTCAAAGGCACTTTTGCTGAAGAACACTTCCTGGGGAAACCAGATCAGATAAAGAAAGCAAATAGTATAGTGTTTCAGTTAGGGTTTTTCTTTGGTCCAACAGATGAGTCCAACATGATTCACAGTGATTGGGGTTCACCAGCCTTTGCAGCTACATAAATAAATCTGAGTCAAGAAGCACCTTCACCCTGACATCTGACCTGGACACTTGGGAATGTGAGCTCTGTCCTTGATGTAACCTACTCTGCATCTACACAGATAAGCTCCACTGGTTTGCTTTCCTCTGGAAATCAGCCTAAGACACAGACAGAGATTAATCAAGGAAGGCGGGGGGAAAAACACACCATTGTACCCTTTCTAAGACATATATCTCCTCCCATCTTTTTTACATCTTTCATGCTGGGTTACAGTTTGCAATCTATGTGATAAATAACATGTATCATCTCATCCTTTAATTGGCATGATCTTTCTTTCATTACAGTTCATGTATATGTCTTACCTTCAAATCATAATGAATTTGATTGAAGATCCAAAACCAAACCAAAAAATGGTGACAGAATACAGAATTCAAAATTTTGAAGAATGCAAGAGAAGTGGAGATTTCTTGGATAGGAAAAGCCCAGCATTAATTAGACTTGTTTCTGAAAACCCCATTGTTTAGAGAAATAATTAGGGGTCAAAATAATAAGGCATCACACAGTAGTTCAAATAAAAGAATAGATAAAGGCAGTGATGTTAGAGATGAAGAAGATGGGAAAATACATTTGACAGAGATTTAACAGGTAAAATATACAATACCTAGTTTTAAGTTTAACAGGAGAGGCCAAGTGGCTCGGGTTAAGAAATCAACCAGTGAACGAATGGTGGCAACCTTCAAAAGATCAAGGAGAAAACCATGTTAGGTCTTTAGAGTATATGTGAGAATTCAGCGTCTTAACATTTCATCCTTGGAGATATTATTAACAGTTTGAGGAGTGATGTCAAGTAAAATGTCCTATATATGATTCTGTACTTCATAGATGAAGTGTGTTAGAGATATAGCTTTGGAAATCATCTGACAATTTCATTGTTAGTAAGAAATGCCTCTGGAGTTAGTAAGAAATGCTCTGGATGACAGCACAGAGGGTATTGCGGAGAAAGGACGCGAGCCCTGGACTAGACCTCTACCAAGTACAGATTCAGTAACTCAATTAAGGAGGAGTAGAGAAACACAGGGAAAAGATGACCTTTGTCTACTTTGTCTACCTTTTTTCCTTGGGGAAAAAAAATGTTTCAAGAAAGAGCAAGTGTGGAATGGTCCTAAGACAAACAATAAGATACAGACATTTTTATTTAATCAGTGGCATAATGACCAGTCCTAATATTAGAAGCTGTTCGGTGGTGGGGAAGTGCTGGATACTCCACAAGAGGAAGTTAAGAATGAGGGGATGTGTTGAAATGAGGACACATCCCGATGTGAAAGGCAGGACAAAGGCAATGATGTGCGTAGAGAGGTGACCCTGAAGAGTTGGCTGGTTTGTCTTCACCTGCCTTTCCCTCATCTCCTTCCTCCCTTTATGCTCATCCTTCCTTTCTTCCTTCTCTCCCTTTTCTTTCTGAGAATTAGTTCATTTCAGAGCCACCACTGGAAAGCTTGTTTAAAGCTAGAGACTGAGTATAGAAAAAAAATAGAATGATGGATACATATGAGGAATCAGAGTTAATGAGAGTGACCTTTTATCGTCCACATGGTAGAAACTAGAAAATGTACAAATAGTTCACTTATTTTTTTCTACAATGGATTGAGTGTGGGGCATATAAGAAATATTTGTCAAACAACAAAAATATAATTAGAAACATAGAGACAACAAAATTTTATATAGGAATATAAAATTTTTCAAAAATTAAAAACAAATGTATAGATTGTCACTATTTTTGCTGTTGCTTATTGATTAGGGTTAAGTGGCATGTTTGTTTTCTTCATGCTGACTGAACCATGCCAAATGTTGCATTAATATAAATCATGATAAGCTAACAATACAGAAAGTGATTCCTGAAGCATTTTCATATATGAGATAATGTTTTACATCAGAAGGTCAGACCTAAATATCGTCTTTAAACACGGTATCAGTAAAATTTCTTGCAATCCCTTCATACCCCTTACTTGTCGATCTGACAGGCTGCAAAATATAGCTGATAGTCAATTAGCTTGTTAGCTTATAGCTAATTGTATATAGTCATTGCCAAAATAATCATTGCATTGAGTCAATTTTGACTCTTAGCAGCCTTAGCAGACAGAGGAGAACCATTCCTGTGTGTTTTTGACACTGTAAATATAAAAGTAGAATGCCTCATCTTTCAGTTGGAGTATTTTAAGCACTGCCCTTTTGGTTAAAAGCCCAATAATAAACCAGCACATCCAGGGACCCTAATTCATCACATCACTCACTCAATCACTCAGAGCAACCCAGGAGGACAGGGGAGAGCTGCTTTTGTGACTGTCTTGGGGGAAAGGCAGCCTAATATTGATGGGGAAAGAAAGCCTAATATTTCTCTAATGGCTATTGAGAAAATCAGAGCTTTCCATTGTCCCATCTGTTGGAATTAAGAAAATAAGTTATAATTAGTTAAGGAATCCATGTATAAGCCCTACAATTCATCCACTAGATCCCACCTACTGGAAAACTCTTACTTATTCTCCCAAACTCACCCAAAATTCTTTAGCCCCACTCTTGCACTCTGACCACAGGGTTCTTTTCACACCATTGTATTGTCAGTTTCTGGGAGGAAATGTGCGCTCTATAAGGGGAAGAAGGGCTTCAGAATCCCCTTTGCATAGCCACACCCTGTTATTTTACAAATACAGGTTAAAACAAGGAGGAAGACCCATGAAGAGAAGAACTGGGGGCAAGGAAAGACCGAGAAAGGGAAGAAGGAAGGGGAGAAAGGAAAGCAGATCAAGGAGCAAGAAGAGGGCATTTGCAATCAACTCACTGGATACACACACGTGCGTACATAATATGTATGTATGCATATATATATGGCCAGTTAGCACTAAAGTATATATGCATATATATTTGAAATGTATAATTACATATTTGATAAATGTTCTAAACAAAAAGGCAAATATTAACTCAGTGAGTACTTGGTCTGTGCCAGATATCAGGCCTTTGGAGGTTAAATGCCTGCCATTTTGGATTTCTCCTTCTAGGCTAATTAATCATAATACTTTAGCTATATAGTGTATGGTATTCAATATTCTTATGGAGGAAAGTAGGGCAGACTGTGGGGTGTGGGGGGGTGAGGAGCAGACAGAGCAACTTGGACTGGGAGTGCAAGGTTCAGAAGCTGTAATTTATAAGCAGGTAACCAGGGTATGTAACAATCACGAAAAAAGTATATGAGTTAGTGAGTTGTTTGTTCCAGAAGCAGTGGTGGGCGAAACCACTCCCGGGGAACACTGGAATGACTCAGGGGGACTACAAAAGCCTCCACAGAGAGTACTGGTTACTGTTTGGAGTACAAAAAAATTAATTACTAGGGGGACACTCAGCAATTTTTCCCCCTTGAAAATGAGGTTATAGTCTCCATAAATTTGGGATCTGACATCTAGAGGGAGACCATTCCAGGAACGGGAAACCTTAGTGGTAAAGCCCTGAGATCGGGATGGTCCTGGAAATTTAGAGACCAGTGTGTCAAAGTTCAGTAACAGCAGGGGAGGGAACAGGAGAGAAGATGAGAGAAGTGAGGGGGCGATGATGCCAAGCGTGAAGGGCCTTCCATGAGATGGAAGCAGTTAAGAATATTGGGCAGGTTGTGAACCTGACACAGTTACTCTTTAACAGAATTGTCTTGGCTGCTCACTTGCTAGTATTTCCTGAATAAGTAAAAATAAGTTAAATCTCAAATACGTAATTTCTTTAGTTTAAATATTCTGTGTCCACAGTTTATATCATTAAACCCTGCATGCCCTAGACTCACACGGTTACCAGAACAGTCTCAAACCAACAGTGCAATTAGATCAAAGAACTCATGGTATGGGAATAATTGATGGCCATAAATCTGCATATATATACATATATGATATACTTTTGTTTAATATTCCTTTATACTGAACAGTTTGACACTTTCCTGAGAGAATTTCACATTTTAATGAAGCACTGTGTTGATATCATGCCAGTAGAAAGGAAACCAAAATATCAGCAGCTCAGTACCAATTATCATCTGTTGGAAATAGTCCATCACAGTTAACCATTCGGGGAAGGTTGAACTACACAAGGCTCATTCTAAATCATCTAAAGATGATTTTAAGTAAAAATATGTGAAGTCCCACTGGAGATTTGAGAAATACATTTTACTAGCCTTGGAGAGCAAACATTTAATGTGTAGGGGTTTTTTTTAAAGAGCTCAAATCTGATGAGATTTGATGAACTATGATTAACACCCAAATCTTCATCCCCAATGAAAATAAAACATTCCAACATCTAACATCTCTGTTAGACTATATATGGTTAGGATTTTCTGCTTCAAAAAAACATCGAGTACTACTGATATGCCTCATCTGAGTTCACTCCTACTTGCCTGTGTTTTGTGTTTTTGGACAACACCAAAAGTGCCATATATTAAAGTCTGCTTTCTCTGTGCATAGTGGGGGCTCACAGGCTATCCACTCAGGTCCACTGTGTCAGAGGGATAACGACAGGTGTATATAGCCTCTCAGGAGATGAGGGAATCCCCCCGCCTTCACCCCATGAGGACGGAGGGCAATGAATTAGTGAACTGCATGCACAGACTGCCAAGAGGACCACCTCACCAGACAGAGCCACAGAAACACACAATCCCAAATGTCTTTGTGGTTTACAAATGCTCATTTGCCAAAGTGATGCACATGGATAGAGTGGAGCGGCTCCCAGCAAATGGGAGAAACATGATCCTATGTTGCACAAGCATTTCTGGGAAGATGCTTCCATCAAATATTAATAGTAGCCTCTTGTCTATATGAGCCCAGTTGATAGAATCGTAGTGCGATTCACCTGGTACCAAAACTCAGGCCCTTTGCCATTCCCTAGCTAGTAAATCTTGGCTGTCAGTGATAGGAGCTGATGGGAAATGATAGCCTTATTGAGCTGCCTCATGAACTGTAACTCATTTGTTCTCAAGACCCAGACTGACAGCCCTTGCATTTCTCCCTTCCAGCAAAATTGAGCATAAATCACTTTATCATTTTTCCACATGACAGTTTATCAGAATTCTGGAATTCTATATGAAGTCATAGGGGCTGGTGATAGAAAACGAGACAAGTTTTATCGTGTAGCTGAGAAGGACTGTCCCTTCAAAGGCACTAGTGCAACCATAAAAATGTAATTGGGCTTCATCTGAATACAAATGTTCTTCTCTGAGAAAGACACAATCAGCTTTCTCTTCCCCGGAGTTTTCTGTGTGAGTAAAAGGAGGAAAGTGGTTATGGGATAGAATGAAAGTTTTGTCTGTATAAACAAGGGGCAGTGACCCAGTTCGGTTTAATGCTTCTACTGCTTAATGTCAGCGCTAGTGTCTGCCCCATGAGAATAGCAATAGGTTTTGCAGTTGGTATTGACGTCATCACCGGTTCATAGCATCTGTTAATCTAATTTCAAATAAACCTGTTACCTTTCCTTCATTTCATCCTTAAAAGTATTGTCTAAGTAAATGCATTGTACAGCCAACAGAAATGAGTGAGCTCACTGTTTCACTAGATGTGTATGGTGTAAAGAGTTTGGTATACAAACTTAGAAATATCAGCAGTGTCTAGATCACCAGGGGTGAGTGAGTACAGCCTGGTACTGCCTGGGAAGCCCAGGAGAGGGGTTACTCAATTGTTTCAGGGAAGGAAGGAACTGTAAAGAAAGACTATGTAATCTTGGAAGATTACATCATTTTACCATGTGGGCCAGTGACTTGTCTTGTGGTGACATAAAGATCTGTAGTATGAACCATAGTCTTTTTCTGTTAAATGGTTCACTCACCTTTTATGAAAAAGTAATAAAAATTGTAAGTTATTAAGGGTTCATGGAGGAGGGGGCCAGGGAGGGGAAAAATTGGGAGGTGGTACTGGGGGCCTAAGTGGTGGGAGGATGTTTTGACAGTGATGATGGTAATAAATGTGCAAATGTGGTATGCATACAATTAATGTATGTATTGATCATGATGGGAGTTGTATGAGCCCCCAATAAAATAATTTATAAAAATATTATTTTTGGTGATGGTGGAAGTTGTCCTCCAAACCTCTCTGACTCTTAGAGTCCCTGTGTACAGTAGAATGTTTCTTGGTTCTTTGTGATCATCTTATGTTCAAGTTCTACGTTACAGCCATTGTGTGGCTTGAGTGTCTATCCTCATTTTTTCAAACCATGTTACTAGTTTTGATAAGATTTCTCATTGTCAAATTTTCACAGGTAGATAACAAAGGTAGTTATTCCATCTAGTCTGTCATAATTTGGAAGATCAGCTGAAATCTGTCTACTTCTTGACCCAGTTCATAGTCTAAATTCTGGTGGGATGCCTTCCCAGTATCATAAGAGCATTGAAACCCAGCAGGCTGATGAAGGAGCAGTGGATAATGTTTAATAGAGTCCTCCAAAAATCCCCTACCACAATTAAGCATCAGCATGCATACATGCATTTATTGAGGATTTGTAATGACACACATCTGAATACCCTGGCTATGAAACTGGTGAAGATGCATACAAATGGTTTGAAAATGAAATGTGCACGTGTGATTTACTGGAAAGACAAAGCGACAATCATACTATTATTCTTTAGGTCTGGTGCAGCCAGGAACATTTTTACCTGAAACAGTCTGACCTATCACACCCAGAATGTAGCTGCACATATCAATATAGTAATAGATTCTGAAGCAAGTCACAAATCAATTATTTGAAAACTAAGGAGAGGTACAAATAATAAGGATTCCTGGGGTGAAGGGTGAGGGAGGGAGGGAGGGAGGGAGGGGATAAAGTGATGCTAATATCAAAGAAGAGAAAGAAAATGTGTTGTAACTGTGTGGTGGTAATTGTAAAATTATGTTTGATATAATTGAATTATGAAATATTATGATATCTGTCATAGCTCTCAATAAAATTAGTTATAAAATAAGAGCGGTACAAAGCTGTGATATCAATAAGACCTGCCTTTTGAAATTAGTTCTTTTCCATGATTACTATTCAAATTAAAAAGGAAGTTAAGGAAATATGTTGAAAGAGGTCAAACACTGGCTTTTCTCTCCTGCAGTTCCCAGGATCCTATTTCTGGGCTTCATTCTGCTCTTAATTGATGTTTTCGGTGTTTGATTATGTAAATTGACACCTTTATTCTCTTGTTTGATGAGCAGTATATTTTTATATAGTGAAGCCTGAAAAAGTCAGAACCAGTTTAGAGGAGGAACCTATTAGAAAAGGAAAACTCAAATAATTTACGTTAATATGCATGACAGAACAGTGATAAGCTGTCTTCTGGCAAAGGTGGGAAACTACTAAAACCACTTTGTTGAATTCCGCTTCTGACAAGTTTCACTCTCTGAGTGTCTGCAGTTCTAGCGACGACAGGATTATACATAGGTATGTAGATACATGAATATTGGGACTCAATGGATGCATTATGCAAAAATATGTGTACCATGATACCAACAGATAGATATGCATATCTCAAGTGACCATATGTCTTTGATTTGTTGATTTGCTGTTTTAGTTATTCAAGTCATTAAAATGAATATATACCTATAAAGGCAAACATTTTAGACAGAGACAATTATCATCCCCAACAAAGAAAATTTTCTTCTCAAGAGAATAAAAGCATATTGCAAAGTTTTATATGAATAAAACATATATACATGCAATATGTAAATGGATATACAATATATGGATACTATTGAAATTTCACAAAAGGAAAGCTTTTAAATGCACACACATAAATAGACACATGTATATATAGGACTGTACATACAATGTCCATAAGCATATATGTATTATAGTTGAGAACCACTCTAACTAAGCATCTTCAGCTTTACCAATGAGGGATTACTGTGAAAATGTCTTTAAATAAAGTAAACCTAGTCACTACTTTGGCTTTCAGCTTTTTTTTGAATGGCAGTGGAGTGATGTCAGCTTCAGTTATTTCTCTGAAGGCACTGAAAAATAAGGCATAAAATAGAAAATGTCCACGTGGGAATCTGGCAAGAGCTATTGCAACAAGTAAGTAGAGACTGGGGGCCAGGAAAATCAGTTATCCCATCAAACAAGCCTCTGGATGCAAAACAGTTAGCTGCTGTGTTTCCCAAGCAGTCTTTGCCTATGATTGAGCATCAGAATCCCATTGCAATCATACACATTTTATAAAATCTCTCTAGGCTTTAGCTGTTCTAAAATTAGGCAATGAAGAAGTCATTATCTCAATCTAATTTATTGCCATTTTCACTCAAAAGCATTCCATTTAAATGTCTATAGAGGTCATGCATATTAGCAATGCACAGAGCACTAAAAGCAGGTCTGAATCATACTAGAAATTCATGACACCTAAGTAATTGAAAACTTACAAGGAACTGAGGGTTGTGTGTGTTTTAATGTGTACTTGAAATGTGTAAAATAGTTTACAATGCCCATGCATCAAGAGCTAGTGTCTATGTTACGTTCCTTTGACCCATAAAGAGTCTTTGAGACTGCCTGGATACAAATTTGTTGAAATGACACACATGGTTTCTGTAACCGTAAAACCTTAAGATTTTCAAATTTCTCAGAATTTGAAACTTTGAAGCCCTGTGTCATTATATGCGAATACTACCCGAAGACTCCAGTCTGGAGAAATTACATGTATAACTTTTTTTCAGATGAAATGCAACGATCTTTATACAAGGGGACTTTAAATAGTTCATAAGGAAATAAAATTAAAATATGATGAAATTTTTTTCATGAATTTTTTTGAATGAAAGGTTATTCTAATAGTTTGTTTTTCTGAAAATTGCTGACCATACTAACTGGCATTTTTCTGCACAAAATCAAAATAATCCAATTTAAAAGGGGACAAAAGACACGAATGGACACGACCAAGAATAATCCTCAAATGGCTAACAAATACATGAAAAATCTCATGATCACAAGTCATGCGGTAGATAAAAATGAAAACAACAATGACATATCATCTTTTATCCTCAATGATAGCCCAACTAAAAAAACAAAATGCTGGAGAGGGTGTATTGATATTGTGGCTGCCTAATACTCAGGATTCACACATCACCTCTCATAGATACCCCTTAATCGTAAGAGCCACTTGGACAGAGAAGGTCTCATCTCAGGTAGGGTAAGTTTCTCATATGTAGGGAGAGGGAGAAGTTCAATCAGGTACAAACAATAAACATTGCTCTATGGCAACCCCCAAATCAACAGACACTTGTATAATGGGACTCTATCATTGTTCATGTAAATTCCTATTCAGAGGTGAGAAGGGAATGGGTTTGTCCTAGGAAGGTAGGTATAACTCTCTTGGTGGTAAACATGATGTGGCCACCTTCCATTGGGAAAAATGCCTGACATTGGTTTTATGGATCAAGGGAGAAAATGTCCCACATTATGTTTTTCCAGGGGGCACTTTTGACCTAGTTTGTAATCAGTCCTTGGTGACCCAGACCAATCAGGATTTTAGACTCTCTTTTCAAGTAGCACACCATTCTAGATGTCTATACCAGAAAGTTCTGATTTGGAAACCCCTAATGAAATGGAGTAATTTCTATTGCAGACTTACGGGACTAAAACACTCCCTTGGACTTAAGGTTGAACTATTCTAATACGAAAAGCAACAAATGACTGCTATTCCAATTTTTGGAATTGAATTTTGTTTTGATTCTCTTGCTTTGAGGCTGTCCAAAGAATGATGCCTTAGGACTATCATGCATTTTCAATTTTCATGCTTTTTTTTAATGAATATATTAGTCCAGTTTTTGTGAATGAGCATTTTTTTAAATATTTTCCCTATTTCCAGCCATTACAGTTTGATAAACTGTTTGCAGTCACTTCCCTTTTTTATCTGTACAGATTTTTTATTTACATATTTTGATCTAAAAAGCTAGTCTGTATATATATATATTTTTCCTTTTTCAAACAATATTATTAGATAGAATTGACTAAGTTAATGATACTGTCAATAGAGTTACCATATACTTCATGGGAATGATTTACAATAATTCCCAATAAAAGAATAATAATGGCACTAAAGTGGACCATATATATCCACACATACATACATATAAAGCATACAATGTGAATTGATTTTGAGCTCAGCATTAATCATAACTGTAATCTAAGAATAATTCAATTTTTTGACAGCATTTTCCCTTATGAAGAGATTACTGAAGATAAGTGCTATAGCAAACTGTAGTGAAGAAATGAGATGTATCTGGCTATCAGCATGAACAGCAACTGAAGGTTTTACAGTTTGTCCTAAAATAACCAACAATGAAAATTTGCCCTGTAAGTGAGGTATCAGCTGGAAGAAGCACACCAGCCTGTGTGATCCAAGCATTGTAAATGATAAAATCCAGTACTGGAGGAGGAATGGTATTCAGGCTTAAATTCAGGCTTAAAGCACTCAGTTTGTGTGGAAAGCCGAATGCTGTTGTTCCCATCCCTCAGTGACCCCTTTATTGACCTTTTGTATTGTAACGGCTTGCGGACCTGTTGAGCCCACCTAATTAGCATG
The DNA here is from genome assembly GCA_004026705.1 of Nesogale talazaci. NCBI lineage: Eukaryota > Metazoa > Chordata > Mammalia > Afrosoricida > Tenrecidae > Nesogale > Nesogale talazaci. The sequence continues at coordinate 91,238 of PVJH01006674.1, forward strand.
CGGACCTGTTTGAGAACTGCTCCCCGCCATTTCCCCCGCCCCCCCCCCTTCCCCCCGGCCGTTTCTTTGAAGCTATGTGTATGATTGGCTGATTATCACTACCCCTCATTTCCATAAGTTGTACCTCCCCTTCCTGTTGCTAGCCTATATTAACCCTGCCTTTTGGCTCAATAAACGAGACTTGATCAGAATCCCATCTTGTCTCCATTTCTCCCGTCTCTTGCCCTCTCCATTCCCAGTCCCCCTTTCAGGAACCCACGTTGACTGATCCGCTGGTCGGATCAAGTTTGTGGAGGGTTATGCTTTCAGACTTTGAAAGTGTTTCCAGAGAATGCATGTTTGACAAGTTATTTCCTTTCAGCATTTGAAAAATGTTGCACTATTTTCTTATTTGCTTTGTTTCCAATAAGAAATCTCTCTTAACCCCCCATATGTGAAATGTTTTAGATTATCTAATTTTATTAAGATGTAACCTGAGATAATGTTCTTTATTTTTGTGAGCTTCCTATGTTTGTCAAATTTTATTATAATATAATAAAATTTTATTTTGCTTGAATGTCATATTGTACAAGTTTCATGGATATGCATCAAGATTCCACTTTGTGATCTTGTCTTGGAAATCATATAGCATTACTATGATGTGGTGTATTGGTCAAATCAATCCCACTAGACTTCTACTGCAAGGGAGGTGCATAGATATGCACTATCCTATGGGAGAAATTCTAGGATAAAATCTAAAACAGACACTGGAATGAAGATATTGGGATATGAGATATTAGAATGGAAGATGTTGCTGTCATCCCATTTGAAAAAATACTGCGCATCATTCAAAGAGAGTTTATTGGTGGAAAAATGTACATAAGTACTAGAAAGCTTAGATTTTATGAGAATGAAAAAATTCCACTATATTTAGTCATCAACAATTGTTGTCATTTTTGAACCAAACATAGCCTTGTTACTTACAGAATGATACATAAAATAAATAAATAGAAGAATCAGAAAATATTACAATATGACTGTGAATAATGAGTCAAAAGTATTGAAAGTGTTAACAAAATTTACCCATTTATTGTACTGTAATATCAAATTAATCCTTAAATTGTCTGTTGTCTTATATAATTAAATATACACATCTGTGCAAGTCTTTTTGTGTGTGTGTGTGTGTGTGTGTGTGCAAGCCTTATAAGGTAGGGCGTGTTATCATGGGAACGTCATGTGTATTAGCCAACCTTTGGTATCCAGGGCTTGAGTTCCTTTCACAATCTAGGTCATTTTGAACCCCAAACCCCTGTGTTTTCTTCCATGCATCAATGGCAGTGAAATGAATATTCAGTGATTACAAACTTCTTTCCTTTTATAAGTATCAATATCATAAGAATAGCTTATTCAAATATTCAATTATTTAATTACTAAAAACCATAGAAAGCTCCATTTTCAACACAACTTCTAAGTGTTTCCATAAAGACAGAAGTATGCATTTGTACCTCACAATTTTAGCCAACAACAGAAATGTTTAAATTAATATGTGTAGATTTCTAAGTGATGTAACTAACTTCAATAATTTTTCTTGATTAATTTTTACACAGGAAAATTATTGATTTTGAAAAATTTTTCCTAATTATATATTTATGTTTTAAAACCATTTTATTGGAAGTTCATACAGTGTCATATAATTCCATAATTTAACCATCTCGTGTATTATTGCATCCTTTCTATCACAACCAGTTTCAAAGCATTCATTTCCTACCTGAATTCTTGACAACAGTTCTTTTTACTCCCTCCTCCACCTCACCCCCAACTACCACTGTACCTGCCCAGAAACCCTTATTCTATTTTCTGTCCCTAGAGGTTCATACATCCTGGTTTTCATACACTGAAAACCAGAAAAAGTAAAACAATGATTCAAGGTGACATCCCCCCAAAGGCATACACATTTGACATAAATCCCAATGTGAATAAACAAAACAAAATAAACACACGGAAAATGAGAAAATGTTGAAAAACAGATCAGACCTTACATGCATCAGAGGGAGAATCAACTGATCACGTCAGATTTGTCCTTTTGTTCTGTAGTGATCTCTCCAATGCACTCTGTTCAGTAACCATGATCTCCCCATACCTCTATAATGCATTGAGTGAAATCACGAGAGGCTTTTTCTTATGTAGATCCCCCAAATGTATATTCAGAAACCACTGTCTTCCTTTGCCTACTACAAACTGGTTTCTCACAAGTTAGGCTCTAATATGATATTTTCCTTCAATTTCAGATTCTATGATTTTTTTTATATGTCATAAAGTGCAGGGTTTGGGGAATTTATCCAGCGATTTATAACAGAATCCCAAGGAACATACAGCAAATACTGAAATAGCCCCTAAACACATACTATCTGTTGAAAAGGTCAGAACTTACAATGATTTCCACTGAACCTTAAAAGACAAACAACTTCAACCTAGCACCAAAACATCTTGGTGCCATGCAATTCAACCCTGCTGTGAATAGTCAAACAAACGGGAGGCTTGCTGCAGATAGCAAGTGAAATGTTTGCTATTTTGTCATAGATTTTTACAAACTCAGTTACCAACAAAACTCAGTTAAATTTCTTTTAGGCATAAATAATTTATTAAATCAAATAAGACTGTGTAATGTGTTCACTTATAAATCAAACAAAAGCAAATATTAAAATATTAGCCTTTCTGAGATTGCATATGTTATTAATTTGAATCAGTGAGCAGCAGTTAAGTAATATAACCCTGGTTACACTATGAAGACTGTAAGGAATTAAATAAAGTACCAAAATTGTTTGAAAGCTCAACCTCTTTAGGAATATGTTTCAAGCCTTTCTCTCTCTTTGGGTTTTAAAAGTATTGTAATCACTTGCTTTTGTAACAGAGATTTAAGAACTCCAAAAGAATGAAATTGTCGGTATGACTTATTTAGCTTCCGGGAATGCACTGAGCAAAATAGCATATTCAAAATGAACTATTTGTTTTGTATTTGGGGGGGGGGGGGGGGGGTTGGTTTTTTTTAGCATCACTGCCCTCTGGTGGTGGGAGTAGAAGGCCCAGCCTTTGCTCCTGTGGAGCCATAGCTGGAATTGAACCTCCATCCCAGTGGTCTGCAGTCCCGTGCGCAACCACCGCGCCACCGGGGATCAGCCCACAAAATGAACTATTTAATATAATTCACAATAATATTATATGATAATTGATTTTCTCAACATGGCAATTGTGCCAAATCAGATTTCTTTGTACATGTTACCCTCTGGATAAGCTAATTTGCATCTTACTTCAACCTCTCCCTTTAATTCAACTCATTAATTTATTTAAAGTAATTTAATACAGGCACTGTGTTAATCACAATTCACAGTTCCTGTTATGCAGTAAATAATGTTGGACTACTGTTAGCAATTTGTTTTCTGATCTACTAAATACATCTGTTACCAGAAAGTGCCTTCTGAGTTCCATGTGTCTAGGCAACATGCAATAATAAGTATATGCAATAATAGCAAATAGTCAAACAATATTGCTGAATAAAAGATTTCTAAGTGAAGTATGGCAAATGACACTGTTCAAATGAATTCACATTGACTATCCGCAGTACATCTTTAGTGCTGGGATGCATTATGACATGAAATCACAAGTGATTCGAATATGTAACAATGATAGCAAGAGATAGCAAAGGCACCTCATTTATTGCAGCATTTGTTTAAAATACACAATGAAACCTTTGTCAGAGTTATTATGATAGATGGAATTAGGTTCAATAAGACCAAACACAACAACAAAAACTAAAGAAGATAGAATATTTCTGCTGGACACGAATGGCATCTAGAACTGGCCCCCCCTAGAGAGAATCCCATATGGAATTCTTCGAAGGTAAGTGGTTCTTAGTACTTATCATGTTTAAAAGGAACAGCATTTGTCTAGTGCTAAATTTTGAGGAAAGTGATAAAGTTTATCGTTGTTTTGATCATTGTGATTTGCATCCCTTGTCACGACAAGAGTTCTCATATTGAAGCATGGTTGTAATGGTGACAAGAGGTGACTTGAAGAGAAAGATAAAATGGCTTTCTACAGAGAAAACTCAGAAAAATTACTACTCATGATATTTCAAAAATAACAGGACCTACTGAGATATGTGTAGCTTTTCACATTTTGAGAACAGCAACTACTTTTTACTCCTCTGACATTTTTTGGAATATAAATTACTACTTCAAATTCTGGAGGGAATTAGAGCATTAGGTAAATATGTGTGAATCTATAAAATATTTATTGTAGACATTGATTTTCCCCTGACTTAATAATTTAGCAAGGACATATTTTCTTTATAATTTTATCCTCAATTATATTAGTGATTTATCTTATTGCAAAGAAGAGACCCATTGCGTTGAAGTTATTCCTGATGTATACAGGAACACAGCGACCTAAAATCCCAACGGTAGCATAAACACTATTAAGTAAACCACATATATCAGAGAAAATGGGGTGCAAAAGCAAAGTGTGTTGAAGAAATCAGATGGTTCTAGCTATCAAAATGTATGGCATCTGGACTCTTAAAAGTTTGTCTTAAAACAGTCAGCTGTCTAGGTGAATTCAAGAATTGTAGGTAATAAACTCTAAGACCAGAGGAGGGAATGGTATTAGAAATTTAATTCTGAACAAATGGTTTGCTGAAGACTTTGAGTGAGTGAAAGTTCAAAATAAATTTGCAGGAGCCCCCCTCCCCCATAGGTTAGGTATTTTTAATTGGGCTGTGGGCAAAGATTATTGAAAGTACCATGGAATGCTAAATGGACAGCCAGAGTGCTGCCTAGAGGCAAATATGGCAAAACTTCATCTATAGACTTTGGAGAAATCAGTCCCTGGAGAATGTTTGATAAACTGGGGGTCATTGAAAGAGAAGAGAACCTCAAAGAGATGGATTTACACAGTGAATGCAACTATGGGCTCAGGCATAGGGACAATTGCGAGGATGGGCAGAACTGTGTAATATTCCATTCTGTTGTGCATAGGAGCACTTATTGGTCAATAGTGACTCAAAGGCACCTAACAAAGACAGGATCAGCACATGGGTTCACTTCTAGTGACTTCCCCTTGAAGTCCAGGGGAGACCAGGGAGGCAAATGACCTCGCTGTCAGAGTGAAAAGGGGATTCTTGCAGATGTAATTAGCTTAGAAAGGAACATTTATTCATTTGATTTCTCTTTGGACTTGTTCTAGATATTATTATCAGCTTTTTCATTGAGGATTTTCTCTGTTTCATTTTGTTATTGTTGGATTTTTTTGTTTCTGTTTAGGCTTTGTGTATTTTTTCTGTATAGAAAATCCAGACTAGGTAAATTAATAGAGACCCTACAGGATTAATAATTTCTTAGAGGTATGGAAGAGAAGGTTGGGAGTTAAATGAGAAGCTAATGAAAAACCTTTCCAGTATGCAAAAACTGCAAAAAATCAAACTTGCAGCAATATAATAATGGACATGTGACAGATTCAGAAGAGGATGTGCAACCAGTGCGATGACTGCTGATGTCTAACCAATCTTGGTTGAATGCAGATGATTCTAGAAAGATGTTGACTTTGTGTTATTGACTTTGCAAAGGTACTTGTCTGTGTCGGTCATAATCAACTATAGATAACCTTGAGAAGAAGGGGAATTTCAGAATATAATTTTGTGCTCGTGGGGAGCTTATACCTGGATTGCAGTGAGTCAGAATCAACTTGACAGCACATAAAAAAAAGAAAAATGAGAACAAGCACAAGGATAGTGATCTAAAATTGATTGCAGAATTATCTAATGTGATTGAACTATTGGGTTATATGCTATGGGAATTATGTCAATAAAAATGCTAAAAAGTAACCACACACAAACATGATCCTACCATGAAGGTAGGAGAAAGGTGGGGGGAGACTGGGAGAAGCTATCACTGATTGATCAACCATGTATAACTGTGCCCCCAGGTGGAACGAGCAACAGAACTGTGGGTGAAGGGATACAGCTGTCAATGTAAGATGTGAAAATAATAATAATTTATAAAGTGCTCATGAGAGTAGGATGTTCAGCGGGGAGGAGGGCAGGAAAATATGAGCTAATACCAAGGACTGATGTAGAAAGAAAATGTTTTGAAAAGAATGATGGCAACATATATACAAAGGTATATGTATGTACAAATGTGGATGTGTGGATTATTATGAGAGCCTACAAAAATGATTTAAAAATCTGTATGCACACAGATTATTGAAATAAATAAAGTTTGAAAGGAAAACAAAAAGCAAAACAAAACATGGTCCTGTCATTGGATCAGGTTTCTTGGAAGCGGCTGTTATGCCATACATTAAGTGACTTAACGAGCACAGTTGGTTAATATGGACAAGATGAGGAAAGACTCCAGATCTGTATTTTTCTTTTCATTTTTCTACTTTAATTTTTTCTGCTTCACAGTTCCGGTACCTTGAATAACTTTAGACTGTCCCTATCTCAGTGCCAGCAAGTTGATCCCAACTCGTAGAAAGCCGACAGGACAGGGTGGACCTGCCCTGGGAGTTTCTGTGACCGTCACATGGTGGGAGTGGAAAGCGTCGTCTTCTTTTCTTCAGAGGAACAGCCAGTGGTTTTGAGCTGCTGCCTTTGTGAACAGCAGCACGATGCCTAACCACCAGGGCTCCTCCAGATTCCCCATCCACACAAGCCACACTTTCACTTTCCTTAACAGACACTCAGTCCACTTCTTCCTAAGCGTTTCTATCTGAAAACCAAATTAATTTCACTTTTACCAGAAAGTTACTCAGCCTGGGCTTTGAGGCAACAACGTGAAGACTAGAGCTTTGAATCAGCGAAAATTCCCCTATGTGCATAACAAGACCATTTGGGAATCTTCATCACCTGAGAATCACGTAGAAAAATATTTTATTATCTGAGATGAAAATAAAAATTCTCAATGGAGTCAAAAAAGAATGAATGGTTGGGGAGATTCTAAGGCTAAGGCAAAGGGCTTAGTATTCTATATCGACTGTCAGCATTAAAGGAATTCCTCTAGACAGCATCAATCACATAGAAGAGGCAGAAAATTTGATATCATTTATCATAAACTGCCATCCCAAATCTTTCTCTTCAAATAATTAGTTTTCTGAAGATATTGTTTCTTTTCTCTTTAATTATATATTAACAATTTTAAAGATCTTTAATATTAACTGGCCTAAATTGACATCATGCTTTTATAACTCTTCTTTATCCTTTCATTTATCCATTGTATGAAGTCTGTTCAAATACCCACATTTTACAATAATTAGAACAAAATAAATGAAATCTTGCTGACAAGATAATATAAAATCTTTTCATTTTTTTAATTTGGGGGGGGGGGGAGAGCATCACTGCCCTCTGGTGGTTGTGGGCGCTACCAAGCGCTGCTACTGAGAGCTGCTGGATTTAAACCGTTAAGTCCATGGGCCGCAGTCCCGCATTCAACCACTTACATCACCGGGGCTCAGCCCCAAATCTTTTCATACTATTAGTAGTGTTTCAGAATCCTGCATTTTCAGTTAAAGGTATGCTAAGTACAGACAGATCAAAATAAACGTCATTTTAGTTTCTGTGTCAAGTGAGGCAAGATAGACTTTCCAAGCTGCATTTGTGCTACAGTACATCGGGAGCACTGGCAGCTTTGAAAAGTAATTCAAAGAGGGACAAATAAGAAATGTAGATGACAATTTTCAATTAAGAATAGTGTTTTCTGTTTTTGAATGATTAGAACATTCAAGGTCATAGACTTTTTGCTATCTGGATAACAATATCAGTTTATCTCGATCATCATGAGAGATGAGAATTGTTGGAGTCTTACACAATTTTGCATTTTTCGTCATGAAATGTGAAATTTCGTATAACTTGGTCTTAGGAAAGTTTGTGCATATATGGTTCATGTGTGTAACTGAATCACAACGTAGTTCCTATTCTGTTAGAGCACTTGAAGTCGCTTGGTTATAATGGTCTCACTAGATTTCCATGAATGAAGTTCCTGAGCTTTGAGGGGTTTTTTTCTTACTGGAATTCTAGGAAACTTGTTATGACTGATTATCAAATGTCATGCCAAAGGTGAGACTATGTCAGGTAATCAGATGTGATTTTGGGGTCATTCTTTTCATACTGGCAGAGATTCTAAAGCATGAGATGAATATATTTTATTAATAACATAGAATGATGCTGTGCTAATTACTGTCACGTAATCCCTGACTCATGACAACCACCCTTACAAGAGAATAAAATGTTTCCTTGGTCTGACTCCTCTTCACTGTCACTGGTGTGTCCGAGTCCATCTTTGTGCCTGCAGTGAAGTTTAACTGTCTTGAGACCTCTCCAGGACTCAAATGTAAGAACAACTGGGAGCCTGGAGCAGGACCAGAGAGTCCACCCTTCTGATGTTTACAGCGTCAATTAGGCATAGGAATTGACTTGACGCTACCTCACAAGAGCAACAGGTAATTGCATTCCTTTTCTATATTAGATTAATGTGATACGATTTACATGCACTACTCTGGTAGTGGATATCTCCGGAGG
>PVJH01006675.1:0-90000 GCA_004026705.1 Nesogale talazaci
TACGAGTCTTGAAAAAAGCAAGAATGTTATTTTGATGACTCAGGTGTACCTGACACAAGCTTTCCCTTGCTTCATCTGCATATGAAAGTTGGACATTGAATACAGAAGACCTAAAAACAATCAATGCACTTAAATCATTCTGGATGTACCTGCTAGAAGTGCAGAAGCAGAATGCTTTCCTGTTCCTATTGGCTTCTCTTTTCAAAGGTGCTCGAGTCAGGTTGTGGAACAAGTGTTGGGATCATGATAGTGAGGGCGGGGGGAAAAGTATTTAGAAACAAGAGGAAAGTTGTGTGTTTCATCAATGTTATACTGCACTCTGACTGGCTCATCTCCTCTTCAAAGGGGCCAGTCACCCATTTAACCCCACAGCCACATTGAGGGAGCAATGTGAGGCTGCCTACTTCCATAAAGACCCACGGTCAGGGACCCTCCATATAGAGTGCTGTGAGTGGGGACAGATTAGATGGCAGTGGGTTGGTGTGGGGTTTGTTTTTCTTATCTTTTAATGAATACAACACGATGCATGTTTAGAGCAACAGTTTCGTGGTTTCAAAAGTCAGTGGTTAGTTCCTCACATTAGGAAAAAAAAATCCAAGCACACTGCCATCAAGTGAGTGCTGACTTATAGTAACCGCTTGTGGGTTTGTTTCCAAGATGGTAATTGTAGAAAGTCTCATCTTTCTCCCAAGGAGCTGCTGGGGGTTTAGAACTGCCGATCATGTGTATCATACCCCAACGAACAACCACTGCCCCAAGAGAGCTCCTCTACGTTAGGAAAGAAAGGGGGGAGTGTTGAGACATATAGTCCATCAACAAAAATTTTAAAGGAAGGTAGTATTAAAGAATATCTGTTTTTTTCTTTTTCAATGAAAATTGAATATGTGCTATAAGATGTGAACACTTTCTTCAGTCCCTGGAATATTTGCATGCTGTAATTCATAATCGTATTTTCAATAATCAAGTTTTATATACTTTAAAAAATAAATTATATTAATGGGGGCTCATACAACTCCTCTCATGATCGATACATAGGTCAATTGTATGCAGACCACATTTGCACATTTGTTGCCATCACCTTTCTCAAAATATCCTCCTTCTACCTAGGTCCCCAGTATCATATATACTTTTGAATGTACTGATTTTTTTTTTTGTGGGGGGTGGGTGTGGGGCATCACTGCCTCTGGTGGTCGTGGGCGATATCCAGTGCCGCTCCTGAGAGCCGCTGCTGGATTTGAACCGCCAAGTCTGTGGGCTGTAATCCCGCAAAATGTACCAATTTATCAACATCAAACCACACCCAACCAAATCCAGTGCCATTCGTGTATATAGTCTGACTAGTGGAGACCCTATATGATTTGGGATACTGTAAGTCTTTACAGGAGTAAACAGACTGGATAACCTCATCTTTCTTCCTGGAAACAGCTAATGACTTGAACTTCTGACCTTGCAGTACAACGATTACCTGACAGCACCAGAGCTCCCTTCTCAATACAAATTACAGATAAATTCAGCTGATAATTTACATGCTTTTTGTTATATTTACAGTATAGCTCATGGCACATTTTCATATAGACAAAACCCTAAGTGCAGTCCTCTACAAATGCAAAAACGCAAAATCAGTCAAATGCAAAAATCAAACAAAACTTTTCCAGTTTGCACTTTTGCTTCAAAGACAAAAATCCACATGTAATTCAAGGATAAAAGGCAAATTTAATAATCATGTAAGATTCTATAATCTTATCTTTCACATCATGTAATTTTTAAAAATCACTTTATTGGGGGCTGGTACATAATCCATACATATATCCACTGTGCCAAACACACTTGTACATTTGTTGCCATCATCCTCAAAACATTTGTTTTCTACTTGAGCCCTTGGTATTAACTCATTTTTTTCCTCCTTCCCACTCCCCTTCCCTCAGGAACCACTGATAATTTATAAATTATTATTTTATATTTTGCACTGCCTGACATCTCCCTTCACCACTTTTTCTGTTGTCCATCCCCCAGGGAGGAGGTTATATGTAGATTCTTATTAATTGGCTTCCCCTTTCTAGCCCACCTTTCCTTCACCCTCTGGTCTTGCCACTCTCACCATTGGCCCTGAAGGGATCATCTGCCCTGGATTCTCTGAGCTTCCATTTCCTATCTGTACCAGTGCATATCCTCCAGCATACTCAGATTTGTGAAGTAGGCTTGGAAGCATGATAGTTGGGGCAGTGGCAGGGCGGGGGGTGGGGGCGGTGTGTCAAGTAAGCATTTAGGAACTAGAGGAAAGTTGTGTTTCATCAATGCTACACTGTACCCTGTCTGGCTCATCTCCTCCCCGTGACCCCTTTGCAAAGGGGTGTCCAGTTGCCTATAGCTGAGACTTGGATCCCCAATCTACACTCTCCCTCATTAACAATGATGTGATTTTTGTTCTTTGATGCCCGATTCCTACATGTGCTTCTTCCATATGGACTTTGTTGCTTCTGGGCTAGAGAGCGTCTTGTTTACATTCAAACCCTTCAGACCCCAGAGACTATATCACTCAATAACTGGGCACCATCAGCCTTCTTCACCATACTTGCTTATGCACACATTCATTTTCATATGGAGAAGGTGAGCACCCAGGGATATGATTTTTTTATTCTTTGATGTCATATCTGGTCCCTTCAACATCTCATGATCATACAGACTGAAGACCTTGGGCTATTTATAAGCTTATTTCTTGTTTTGTTTTTAACTTTGTCGTTTTTTGTTTTCATTGCTGTTGCTTTGTTTCTGTGTCACTTTGTTTGGCACTGTTGTGTTTTTAATTGCATATTATTATCTCTGTAGGTCTATCTAGATAAGGTAGGCTGAGTAAAAAATATGGACAAGAAAACAATGGACTGATGGTTCCCAGGGACATGGGAGAGGAGGAGTTGGGGGAGAGGAAGTGGTTTTAGCAAACCCAGGAAAAGGGAACAACAAGTGATCCAAAACCAGTGATACGGAGGGTGTGGGAGGTCTGATAGGGACTGATCAAGGCCAACATAAGCCACAGGAATTACTGCAACCCAAAGAAATGCCTAGCATGATAGGGGACAAGACGAAGGTAATAGGAAATAGAGGAAAGCAAATAAGTGGGAAGCAAAGGGCATTTATAGAGGCCTAAATGTACATATATGAATATATTTTTATGGAATGATGGGGAAATAGATCTACATGCATACATTTAAAGGTTTAGAATTAAAGCGGCAGATGGACACTGGGCCTCCACTCAAGTACTTCCTCTATACAAGAACACTTTGTTCTGTTAAACTGACATTACATGATACCCATCTTCCTGACAAGATTGCTGCAGACAAATGAGTGCATAAGCAAGTGTGAAGAAAGCTGATGGTGCCTGGCTATCAAAAGATATAACATTTGGGGGTCTTGAAGGTTTTAAGGTAAACAAGCAGCCATTTAGCTCAGAAGCAACAAAGTCCACGAGCTGTAACTTTAAAGAGGTGTACTGTGTCTTTGCTTCTCTTACCAAGTTTGTGCTTCATATCCACAAGTAAATGTGCCATGCCTCTCCTATACACATCTACTAGCCCTAATCAGAGGCACTCCTCAATCAGTAGGAGTTTGTTTGGACATGTTCTCAGTAGTCTGATGAACTCGTTACCACTGGGTGTGTGGCCACTCCAAGCACAACGGAACAAAATGCTGCCCAGTCCGACACCATCCCCATCCTTGTGAGCCATATGGATTTCCTGACATCAGCCTTTCTTCCTCATCTGTCTTAGTCTGGAAACTGTGAGCCCTGTTTAGCATCAGGGCAAGACAAGGACAAATGAGTGGCCCTGGGACCTGGAATACACGAACTGAGAAACCATGCCTAGTTCTCCTGCATGAAAGTCAAGCACCCCACCCCTAAATTTCCTGATGACTTCCCCGCTACCAACCTTTTGATGGGAAATCGAGTTCTAAAGATAAATCTTAGGGATACAGGGTCATTTTTTTAAGTGGCCTTATATAGCACCAGGCTCTATTAGAGTGAGGCCTTCAAGAGCTAGGTGGGGGTGGGGGGGTGGGGCTGTCCACGAAATGATACTACACTCTAGTAACTTCCCTGGTGAATTCGTTGGACTCTACACCCTGCTAAAGCGCTCTGCTAACGCCGTGGTCACACGATCAGCCGCTAACCAAAATGGTGGTGGTTTGAACACACCAGCTGCTCCCTGGGAGACAGAGGAGGCCTTCTGCACCTGCAACCCCCACAGAAAAACGTATGGGGAAGTTGTCCTCTGTCCAACCACCACGAACATGAACTGAGTTCAACTCACGAGCAGTGGGGTTTGGGATGATGCCCTTGCTTCCAGCACTCCCCACTTCCACATGCCACTGTTATGAATTAGTCAGCGGTGCAGGCGTTGCCCTCAGAAGGGTGAGCACACGTTCGTTTACACGCACTGCTGATTTCGTACATACCATCCCTGTGAAGAGCCAACGGTGGCAAGAAACCAGAAGGGGGGGATCCAGCCCAACTCCACAGAGCCCTCCCGGGAGGGTGGCGGGTGAGTCGATTTGCCACCTTTGTCCTGAGTATCATCTCAAGTTTAAAAGTGAGAAAGCACCGCCTGCTTAGTGGAGTGTTAGAAGAACTACCTGAGGTAATGGGATTCTAGTACGGCGCATTACACAAAATATGAGCTGAGGAAATATGCATGTTTTATTGTGTTTTCTTTTTTAAACTTAAAGCAGGTTGCTCTTCCTACATAGTGAAATGCTTGGGTGTCGAGGAAGCCTGCGTCAGCCATGGCCGGCTTTTAGTGCAGCTCTGTAGCTGCTGCCGCATTGTCAGGGCCCAAGCAAGATGGCACTGGAGGGCTTTGGCAGAAGCTCCCCCTCCTCCGAACAAGGAAGCAGGTAACACACAAAATCCAAATACCCACTGCTATCCTGTCGATTACAACTCACAGGATCGCAGCAGTACAGCTGCGCGAGCAGTTCCCGGGTATATAAATCTTCACAGAAGCAGACAGCCTCAACTGCCTCCTGCAGAGCAGCGGGTGGCTTTGATCTGTGGTGCTCTTGGATGCCAAGCTAAGACTGAACCCAAACATAAAACTCAGCTGCCTCAGTCCACGCCTCCCTTTCCCATCGTTCTCACCCACCTGTCATGCATGTTTTCTTGATATATTGTGGGTTATTTCAAATGTCTCCTTAGATTGTTCCTGGTACAAGGAAGGAAAGAGTACAATCTGTACTGGATTGAAAAATCAAAACTTGATTGTATCTGTTGAGAAACCATTACCAAACCCCAATTGGTGGGAAGAATGAAGGACACAATTCTGGACATGTTTTTGAGTTGACAGCAAAGCATCAATGAAGTGGCTAATCAACAAGTCACAGACAGGCAAGACCCGGAGTGTGGAGCCAAGCTTGTGGAAGAGGCTCAACAAATGCTTCTTTCTCTGCCCCTTCTTTAACCGCACGGCTTGATGAGCGTCTGGTAAGTACAGTTCAGCTGGCTCGACTCGAGCCTGTTTGTGATAGGTAGTATTAAAAACGCTGCCCCCAGGCCATGGATCATGATTCACTACAGCAAGGTACAGGCCTGTGTTGATGGGAACGGCGATGCAAACTTGTCTTTGTCTTTCTCTAAACCAGTGGTTCTCAACCTTCCTAATGTCTTGTCCCTTTCATACAGTTCCTCTTTTTGGGTGACCCCCCCCTCCCCCAACCATAATATTATTCTCATTGCTACTTCATAACTGTCATTTTGCTCCTGTTATGAATTGGGTGACCCCTGTGAAAGGGCCATTCGACCCCCAAAGGGGTCACAACCCACAGGTTGAGAACTGCTTCTCTAAACTGGCCTCAGCAAAATGGTCTTTGTTTTTATTTTTCTTAACCCTAACCCTAATTGTTTTTGTTTTTCACCCAAGTATCAACCAAATGAAGTCCCCGGATGGGCCAAATAATTTGCACTCAATATGCATCTCTTTTATGGGGTTGGTAGCTTGTATGTATAATGTATAAACTGGCAGCGTGTGTAAACGAACGTGTGCTAACTCTTCTGAGGGCAACGCCTGTACTGCTGACTAATTCATAACAGTGGCATGTGGAAGTGGGGAGTGCTCATGGCCATGAGAAACAATAACTGGAAACAAGGGGTTGTCCCAAACCTTACCGCTCGTGAGTTGAACTCAGTTCATGTTCGTGGTGGTTGGACAGAGGACAGCTTCCCCATACGTTTTTCTGTGGGGGTTCCAGGTGCAGAAGGCTTCCTCTGTCTCCCCGGGAGCAGCTGGTGCGTTCAAACCACCACCATTTTGGTTAGCGGCTGATCGTGTGACCACGGCGTTAGCAGAGCGCTTTAGCAGGGTGTAGAGTCCAACGAATTCACCCGGGAAGTTTACAATACAGTGACCAGATTTTAAGCGGGACACCATTGACCGGGTCACCCTAGTAGGATCATTTCGTGAACAGCAGGATCATTTCATGAACAGTCTCCTCTCCCCCGCACACCTCCCAACTAACTCTTGAGGGCCTCATTCTAACTTCTAACAGAGCCTGGTGCAAAATTCCATTACAAAATGATTTCAAATAATTTGCACTCAATATTCATCTATTTTATGGGTTTGGTAGCTTGTATGTACTAAATCGGCAGTGCGTGTAAATGAACGTGTGCTAACTTTTTAATGGCAATGCCTGCAATGCTGACTAATTCATAACAGTGGCACTCCCCCGGTCAATGGTGTCCTGCTTAAAATAGGGTCACTTTATCCAAAATGCTTTCAAAATGATTATAATGAAGACAGCCCCATGAGGCAGGTCTGCTCTGTAAATCAGAGCTCACCAGTGGCTGGGATTGACTCCATGACTATGGGTCATGTTTCTCACCTGGCCATATGGAATACTGTTGTTGTTGCACCAAGTCCATGGTCACTCAGGGAGGGCCTTCACAGTGACCCCACAGGATGGGTTTAAGAGGCAGGTTTTCCCTCCACCCAGAGCAGCCATCGCTGGTCAGATCCGCTCTGACTCTAGACTAAGGTGACCAGACGACCCACTTTTTAACAATTTAACAATGTCCCACGGTGTTTTAAAATTAAAATAAATATATTACAATACTATTTTTGCATTCTATGAACATTTTTGTTCCTCCATACAGACCACACTTTTAATTAAGAACACCCCCCCACACACACACACACACACACCTCCAGTTAATGGTGTCCTGCTTAAAATCTGGTCACTTTACTCTAGGCCTAACAGAAGCAAAGATGCCTCTGTCTTGCAATGTCTTCCCAGTTCTTCCATTTGAGTCCACAAGTGCGGTCAGGGTGCCACGCCCCCTCGGCAAAGAGCTTTCCCTTTGTCGTTGGCCCCCTACCAAGCATGATGTGCTTTTCTAAGGACTGGTCCCTCCCGATGTCCTGCTCCTTGAAGACATCATGTTTTGAGAAAGCTTACTTTGGGGCCCTGCTCCATGCTACCGTACTTTGGGACCCTAAGACACACCCGACCATAAGACACACCCAGTTTCGAAAACAGGAAAACAAACAAACAAAAATATTCTGAACCAAATAGTACCAGTATACTAAGATGTTCTGGGGTAGTACACCTTCAGACCATAAGACACACATTCGTTCCACGTCACCCCATCCTACCCCCCAAACACACACACACACACACACACACACACACACACACACACTTTTGTTCTGAAAAATACAGGAAGTCTTCTGTGGCCACTCGAACATTTTGGCCAGAATGGTTCCAAGCTCGTGAAGTAAAAAGCATCACCAGTCTGAGCTGTGGCACAGATTATCAACCTAAGTGGAGTTGATGGGCAGCATCGAGTGTTTCAGTGTTAGAAATTGAAGGAGGGTACCAGTGGACACGTTTAGCTTTAGAAAATGTGTGCAGGATAGTCCTAATGAGGGCTCTGCTTGCCACAAAGTGCCTCCTTGTGGACCTTAAAATACTGTTCATGTGTCATGCCTGCCGTTGAAAGGGGCAGGCACTAAAGTGGACTGTGCACTAAAGGGGGGCTGTCACTGCCCTCCCTGGAAGAGTCGCTGCCTACCCTGCCGGTTCAAAGCTTCCATTGGTTTTCATCTGGACTATATATACATGAAGAGGTTCCTGTCTGTTCCACTGCCTTCCTTGGATTCAGCCTCTTCAGTTCATCTCGCACCATGTGGCAGCAACCGTTTATGTGTCAATGCTGTGGTCTGTGGAGACCGAAACAAAGAAACGTGTGCACAGGAAGGCCTCATACCCATCAGATGTCCATCTGTCGTGGGGTTTGCTAACAGCCCTTTATCCCTTCGTGTGGTAAATGCCACTTAAAACTGGTGAAAGTCTCATTTCTGTCAAAAATACATATATATAAGCAGCATGAAATCTCCCGTCTTGATTTTATGGAGCTGTGGAAAGGGGATGTGGAGGCGGCATCTAACTTCCTCCGGCTACACAAAGGGGAGAAGGAATCACCGTCATCAGCATCAGCTGCCGTAGGCCCAGTTCTATGAGGCTGAGGTCAGAAAAGGCAAGCCTCCATCCTCCATCCCTTTTTACCCTATTTGGACACCAATTGTCCCTCCCACAGCCCTCTATTGTGGCTGGGTCCAATGAGGCATAGAAATGGCCACACAGAATTGACAGACAATGTTCACAACTATAGGGGTTCCGAGGGAGGTTTATAGGTCATAACTCGGGGGGGGGGGGATGCTCAGGATAGAGTTAGAACAGTTTCTTCTCTGCCCTACTTGTAGGCAGGCCTTTCTGTGACCTTCAGTCTCTTGGGCTGGTCTCTGCCTGTGGCGGTCATGTGCTTATGTTAATTTCATGATTGAGATGTAGGGATGGAGTCTAGCCTGTTCATCTGGAGATAGCCATTGAGTAGTCAATGAGGGCCTCCATGTGGGCATGACTTTCTCCTGAGCCTTCTGGGAAATCTCATGATATTTCCCTCATGGAGATGAGACGCTATCTCCCCAGTTGTTGGGAGTCAGTTTCAGAGACAATGAATTATGGACAAGACAAGATGACAGGGTCTGAGGAGCTGAAGGAGGTGGAGGAGAAGCCACCTGGCCTCACCTTGATGAAACCAGACCCCTGAAGCTGGTGAAGCCATGTGGAGCCAGTGCTGAGTTGCCTCTGCCACCACTGAATGCTGTTGATGGACCCTGAGCCCTGGAAGTGAGGAGACATGAGGAGACCCCTGCCAGCGCTGGGATTCTGCACTCACTGACCTGTGACTTCATGAGTCAGAAGGAGACTTTATAGACTGGTATTGGGGATATGGGCTAATATAGGACTTATGACTTTGAACTGGACTGGGTTGAGATGCTTTTTCAATGTTACATTCCTTTTGTATGTAAACCCTACCCTACATGAATGCATGTCTATGATTTTGTTTCTCTAGCCTGCCCAGACTAACACACTGCCCTGCTTGGGCAATTTTACAAAGCTCTTTTAGGACTACCAATAAATGCCCAAGGCGCCTACCATTCCACCATAGCGAACCTCAACCGGACTGCATGCAGCCCTAGCTCCGTGGGTCAGCAAAACCCAACTCCCTCCCCCAACTAAAGGCCTAGACAGAGACCTTCCACTGTAATATGAGTGGAGCTAGTCTCCTGGCCCAAAGCTTTACTTGCTCTGTGGGCTTAGCAGCATACTGCTGTGTCATGCTGGAACCATGTCTGAGTGCTACTGCTGCTTCTCCTCTGGTAGCAAAATTGCCTCCTGGTTCTGGGAAGTTCAATGCACAGGAACCTCAGGGTCTCGATGACGTGTTTAGATCCTGGCTTGTCTCTCTTTCTGCTAGTGAGACTCCGGCCTCCTGCTTCTGAGAAGGCCGATTTTATGCCCAGCTTGAAGGAAATCACAATTAGTCTTCCCTGTTCCCAATCACTCACTGTTGAATTATATCATGCAATCAATACCATGAAAACGCAGATGGTTTGGGGCGAGTAGCGAAGTCTATGGTTAGGTGAATCTTATTCAATAATTCACTGCAGGAGCATTCTGGCTGTACGTCCAGGAGAGAATTGTTTGTTCGTCTGGCACTTTCACCATGATTCAAAGGCATCCCTTCTCCTGCACTCATCCTTATTCCTTGTCCATTTTTTAAAATCAGATAGGAGCAAACAGGATGTTGCAAATCCTGCTCACAAGGAGACCCTTGTCCAGTTTTCACAAGCAGATGAAGCCAGTGAAAATAACACTGCACTCATGGGTGGCAGTGAGTTTGGCTTTGAGTTTAGTCCTCAGAGTGACATCTTTGCTCTTTAACACTTTAAAGAGTTTTCGTGACTTTCTGCTATCTTTTGGATTGAGGTTTCTCTGTGTCTTATTCTGTTGTGGTATAGGGCTTCCCCCCCCCCTTTTTTAATGGATTTCTTTATATGAGATTTGTAGGTAAGTATATAAAGGACGCAACCAGATTGATTGTTTAAGGTTATGCCGAGGAGATTGGGAGGGAATGGGAAGCTAACATGGCGAGAATGAAGAAAATGCTCTAACATTGCTGTCGTGATGAGTTTACAACCCTATGCAATATATTTCAACCACTGAATTGTACGGTATGTAAGCTATGTGCCAATAAAACTGTTAAAAAAAAAACTTTAAAGAGCAGTAAAGGGTATTCAAGCCACTGTTCTTTTAGTATGTAGGGGAGTGTTTAATCATCGCATCACCTGCCTCGAGATATATTTAAAGGACTCTGAAGCACAGTGGATTATCTCTTTGCTTCATGACTCCCTAGAAAGACACTGAGCGTTTCAGACCCAGCCCAGATCTATGGCAAGTCTGTTTGTTTGTTTGTTTTTGTTTTAATTTAATCAACTGTGTTTGTTACTTAAGACCATAACTGTCATGTGTGTGCCAAGTCTGTTTTAGCAATGGCTGATAATGTGTTTGCAACTGTCCTGGGAGACGGGTTGTCATCAGCCCAAACACTTAGCAAAGAGTCAAGTCCCACGAAGACTAATACACATCTCACAAGAATGTGACCTACTCATGTCAGCAAATTTCTTTCTTTTTTAATCTTGACATGTTTATACCTTAGCTAAGACAGTATGTGAAGGGACAGAGAAAGAATGTGGAATTTGGAATTCTATTTGCTCACC
Source organism: Nesogale talazaci (assembly GCA_004026705.1). NCBI lineage: Eukaryota > Metazoa > Chordata > Mammalia > Afrosoricida > Tenrecidae > Nesogale > Nesogale talazaci. Next base: position 11,109 of record PVJH01006675.1, read on the forward strand.
CCTCCCCCAAACACATGCTTTGTGAAATGCCTGTATTACTTTACAGGCCAAGATGTGTGAGATATTTGTTAGCGTTTTGTTGTTTCCCATGGACCAACGTGTAGTTTGGAGGCAAACAAAGGAGTGTGAGAGAACATTCTCATTTTCCTTCCAAGAGAAAGATGAACCCGCTCTGCAGGAACCAATTCACACACCACCTGCAACACACTGAGGGTGCTTAACAGTCCTCTTAGATTTCACTGGCAGCCCACAGCCTCCGTGTTCAAGTTGCAAAGTACACGGGGTCCGACTAGGATATCCTCTGGATAAACATGCCGAGTTCCTCTCCATGCTAACAGGAAAAAAGTTTCCACAAATAAAGGAACTCTTCATTTCTAAATGGAATACCGCTGCCGATGTTGAACAAGAGTCTTCAAAGGGAAACCCTGTTTGACTTTTTAAAGTACCTGCTTTTAAAAATGATGTCATTGGTGGTTGTCACTGAGTGGATTCAGACTTGCTCAGCAGAGAATAGCTTCTCTGCAGCATTTCTTAGGCTGTGATCTCTCGGAAGCAGATGGCCAGGACTACAGGTGGATTTGAATCGCCAAATTCCCAGCTGGTCATCAAGGAGGAACCCTGGTGGGGTAGTGGTTATAAGTTGGGCTGTGGTCCTCGTGGTCCGTGATTCAAAACTGCCAATAGCTCTACAGGAGAAAAAGTGGGCTTTCTATTCCTGTGAACAGTCACGGTCTCCACACCCCCCTGGGGGTCACTGTGAGTTAGCAATGGAGGTGAGTTTGGCCTTTTAAAATCAAGTGTTAAATTTAATCATCTATGCCTGCAGTGTAGTTTCAGTAACCAGAACAAACTCCAAGATCTTCACATGAGAAGTGTCTGACATCGACGTCTTGATTAAATTACTTCTAAGAAACAAAGAACGACCCCCCCCCCCAACCCACTGTTACCAAGTTGGTCCTGACTCGTATCAACCCTATTGGACAGAACAGACCTGCTCCTGTGGGCTTCCCAGAGAGTGACAGGAGTAGAAAGCCTTGTCTGTCTTCTGTGCTGCGGCTAGGGGTTTCAAACTGCTGACCTCGTGATGAGCAGTCCAAAGCGTAACCTACTTACTCGCCAGGGCTAGTGTTCCTAAAACCAGGATCCCTAAAGTACCCTTGACAAAGCTTAAGCCACACGAGTATTCATTTCATGGTTCTCAACCTTCCTACTGCCACATCCCTTTAATACCCTCCTTCATGTTGTGGTGACCCCTAACCATGAAATTATTTTCTTTGCTACTTCACGTCTGTTATTTTGCTACTATCATGAATCAGGTGACCTCTGTGAAAAGGGTCAATTAAAGTTCTCAATTAGGGTTGAGAACCATAATTTAGAGCATGGGGAGGTGGCATTATAAAGAGTGGCATTATAAAGACTCACAGGTGGAGATTAAATGTTGACTTTAAAATTTTACTATATGTATTATACATATACTCTCTATAAAATATATACTAGATATATTTAAAATTTATACACACACACCCTGGTTGTACAGTGGTTACACTTTGAGCTAGTGACTGCAAGGTCAGTCGTTCTAAACCACGAGCCACTCTGAGGGAGAAAGATCATGTTTTTACCAGCCTGTGTGATCACAAGATGCCAAAGGGACCAGCTATCAGGCATCAAAGAACAAAATATATCATTCTGTGCTCACCTTCCTGATACAATCATTGAAGGTAAAGCGGGTACATAAGCAAATGTAGTAAAGAAAGCTGATGGTGCCCAGCTATCAAAGGACACAGCATCTGGAGTCTTAAGGCTTGAAGATAAATAAGCAGGCATCTCTCTCAGAAGCAACAAAGCCCATATGGAAGAAGCACACCAGCCTGCGTGATCACGAGGTGTTGAAGGTATCAGGCATCAAGGAACAAAAAGTCACATCATTGTGAATGAGGCGGAGTGCAGAGTGGGGATCCAAAGCGCATCTGTAGACAGCTGGAGTTTCTCTTACAGAAGGAGAGGAGATGAGCCAGTCAGGGTGCAGTGTAACAGCGATGAAACATACAACTTTCCTCAAGTTCTTTAATGCTTCCTTCCTCCTCCACCCCACCCCACTCCCAACTATCATGATCCCAATTCTACCTTAGAAATCTGGCTAGACCAGAGGATGTACAATGGTACAGATAAGAACTGGAAACAAAGGGAATCCAGGACAGATGATTCCTTTAGGACCAGTGGTGAGAGTGGCAGTACTGGGAGGGTGGAGGGAAAGTGGGGTAGAAAAGGGGAACCAATTACAAGGATCTACATATAAACTTTTTTTTTGGATGGACAACAGAAAAGTGGGTGAAGGGAGACATCGGACAGTGTAAGATATGACAAAATGATAGCAACTTATAAATTATCAAGGCTTCATGAGGGATTGGCGAGTGAAAAGGGAGAAATAAAAATGAGGAGCTGATATCAAGGGCTCAAGTAGAAAGCAAATTTTTAGAGAATGATGATGGCAGCAAATGTACAAATGTGCTTGACACGATGAGTGTGTGTGGATTGTGATAAGAGTTGCATGAACCCCCAATAAAATGATTTTTTTAATCGTGCTTTTCACTCCTGTAAAGACTTACACTTGGAAACTCACATAAACACTTAGCTCTACCCTGTTCTAAAATGCTTCTTTTAGTTGGCTTTGAATCATATGTAGTCACACACACACACACACACACACACACACACACACAGACATACCCCAATGTGCATAACCTACTATTGCTCAAGTGAGTTAAATGTTGGCAATGGTTTTTCCTTTCTTTAATAATAAAAGCATAGTTTACTTGTGCAGATCTTTAAAGTGAATCACAAAGCCTATATTTAAGGACCACATTTAAGGACCACAACAATTCTGTTAAATGGGTGTGGACCCAGCTTATTCTTCTTTTGATAAATGAGGAAATTGAACATTTCTAAGGTTAAGTGACTCACCCCCAAGTCACACAGTTTAGGGGAGACAGAAATAGACTTTGGGTTGGCCATTTCTTTCTCAAGGCTCTATTCTGGGCAGCATCCTGCTTCTCCAGATAAAAGGCAGGAGAGGAGTCCCAAAGAGAGAGTCAAAATCTGAAATTTTCTTTTCTTCTTTTTATTTTTTTTGAAAGCGCAAACATAGTCCCCCACTACCACAAATTGTGCAGCCAAGTTGCCCACATTTGGGGAAATTGCAGGGGTCAGCACACCCAGAATGCAATGGATAAGTCTTGCCCTGGGAAAACCACCTTCATGATCATGGTAGCTCCCCTGCCAGGTAAGTATCATCTGAAATTTTCTTGTGGTTTTCCTTTGGAGACCAGAGTTCTGGAAAGTGGAGCTGGTGCTAGGGCCAAACTTCACATAGTAACTTGGCAGACCCCAGAATCGGGATCAGGACCAGCTGGGGGGTGGTCGACCTACAGCTCCTGGATCCCACCTTGACCTGTGAGTTTTAAATAAGCCTTATGCTAGGCATAGAGAGCCCTGGAGGCCCTGTCAGGCCAGAGTGCACTGCTAGCTACAAGGTTGACAGTTTGAGCATCATTGTCGCCCCCAGCGAGAAAGAGGAGGCTCTCACAGGTTTCCAATCTGGGAAACGCTATGATTCAGAATGGACTAACTGTGAGTGAGTTATTCCAGGTGTAGGTGTATCTGAGAGATGCAAGACTCACCTGCTAACCTGGTTCCCAAATGGCTGGCATTTCAAGTCTACCCAGAAGCACCTTGGAAGAAGAGTAAAGCACTTCCAAAACACGAACAGCCATTGAAAACCCTAAGGAGCATAGGTCTACTCTGATGCACCCTGGGTTGCCATCAGCTGCAGGCTATTTAGTGACAACTGATGGAATTCAAGGGATACGCAACAAGACACTCGAGGGCACAAGGGATGTACAGAGCACAGCAGCTATCTTAATGACATTGCAGCCCCATGACTGCAGGGCCTATATCTGTTGTATCTTCTTAGTCCCATCACTGCTAGCAATACCTATCGCATAGATAATGTTCGCTAGAGAGTTGTTGACTGTGGTTATAGATCTCATAACTAGATATTTTGACATCACTTTTTACCCTGAGTGCCTGTTGTTTGCCATTGAGCCCATTTTCTTTCACCCCATGTGACAAAGTAAAACTGCCTACTAGGGTTCCATAGGCTGTAATCATTAAGGGAACATACTTCCTGGTCTTGCTCATATAGAATAGTTGGATGGGTTCAAACTGCCAACCTTTCAGTTAGCAGCTAAGTGTTTAATCTTGAACCTCCAGGACCCCTTCCTAAATAGCAATCAATTAACCAAATAAAAAATACTGTCTAGCTGATTCTAGAGGTCAGAGGAGAAATATCTCATCGGTTTTCCAAGACTACAATCAATATAGTGGGTTAAAGGATGGACTGATCACAAGATTGCTGGTTCAAATCCACCAGTTACTCAGAGGTAAAAAGATGAGACTTTCTCCTCTCATAAAGATTTACAGCCTCAGAAACCCAGAGACAGTTCTACTTTGTTCTATTCTACCCCTGTCCAGTTCTCCCTTTCTCTGAACCCACCAAGGGTTCTGTGAGAGAAAAGACCTGATATGTTCCCAGAACGGTTACAGCCTAGGAAACACTAGGAGGTAGCTCTACCATACTCCATTGGGTCTCTAAGTCGAATCTACGTAGACATACAGTAGCAAAAAAAATCACAATGGGCTTGTCCACCACTCCAAAAAGGATCAGATTCAAAGGTCCTTGTTAGAGCAAGGTGTGTGTGTGTGTGTGTGTGTGTAAAAATGTATAATAAAATCAAAAATTATTTTAAAACAACAAATCCAAACCAACTCAAGTAGAAAGAAAATGTTTTGAGAATGAAGATGGGAGTAAATCTACCAATGTGTCTGAAACAATGTATGGATGTATGGATTGTGATAAGAGTTGTTATGAGTTCCCAACAAAGAACCTAAAGACTCTAGTCCTTATTTAACTCTTAGGCTATAACTCTTAGTTCAGGCCTGGCCCTGAACTTACCCCCAAGGTTGAATTTGTAGCCATACAACCAACCTATGTGGTGAGCAATAACACTAGGGAGGTGTGCACCTCTTCAAACACCTATCAAAGGGGCAGCATTTGCCCAAGGACAGTTTTCCAGGCACAGAAAGGGCTAAGAAAAAAAGAATGGATGCAGGAAACACAGGAAGGAGGTGGGATAAGTAAGTGATGTCATACTGTGGGAATTGCAATCCAAGACATGAAACAGAATGTGTATGACTTAATTGAATGGAATACTGTAAATCTGAACATTTGTTCTGTAAATCTCCACCCAATTCACAATGAAAACAGAAACAAGCAAAGGAACAAAGCCTTGCATGTGTGATCCCTACTGTTCTGGGGAAGTTCCTGAGTCATGGGGTTCCAGGCACAACTGATGAAAGAAGGCTTGATCCCATGGGCTCCCCTCTGCTGGATGGTTGCAGAGTGGACCACTGTGATCTATCAGAGATTCATCTGCTGATTCATCAGAAGTAGATCACTAGACCTCTACTCTAAAACTGGTTGGTCTTCATCTGGAAAGTTGATCCATGTCATAGCAACAGCCAAACTCCCACCAACAGGGAGGTTAGGGTACATTAGCAGAGAATTGAAGTGGACTGTCCCACACAGAAGCCTCTACTTTGATCATCGAGTCACCACAGCTCTCTGTACAAAGCCTAGAATACATCGTTTGGGTATATTATCTCATGTCATCTCACAACCATCCTGGGAGGTGAATACTAAGTTTTCCAGATGGGGAGGCTGAGGCTTTGAGAGGAGCCATAACTTTCCCAGGCTGATAGTTAAGTAGCAGAAGCCTATATCGGTGTCTGGACTGCCTCTCTCCAGGTGGGCCCAAGGCCAGTCCTGTGAACCTAGACTAAACAGTTCAAACCACTTCTCTCATCTGCCAACCCACCAACTCCTTAAATCGTTTTAGGAGCTAGAGAAATAAAGAAAAGGTTTATTGTCTTTGTCGGCTGGAATTAAACCCCATTCTTCCCACCTCTGTACTCTCCAGGCATGCTAGCCTTGTTTATATCAGTAACACAAACTCGATGGGGTGACATGCCAAAAATGGTTAGATTTGTATTTTTAGATTCTCCAAAAGCTTTCTTCAGCCCAAAGGAGTTCATCTTCCACAACCAGTTGGATAAAGTGCTTTGCAGCAATCATTCTGAAAACCTTCTTCCAGTCACCAAGTATAACAAACCCTGTGAATATTTTACTGCATAAAGATCCTACACCACCAAGAAAGAAATGCTATTTATGTTCCTTTCTCTAGGAACTGAGCATGGATAGAGTCAGTCTGCCTGGAACCCGAGGAATCCTTTGCTCACAGTTCAACGACATGATCGGGTTTCCCCACTGGTCTCGTGCTGACCTTGGACATCCCATCCACCAGACAGACCTGTTTTTACTGCTGAACTATAGCCTGGTTTTCCAATGTCCACATTCTTTTTTCACTAGATACCTCAGCCGCTATGGCTGACCTTTCCATTTTTCAGCGCCTGGATCCTGTGCTGTTCTGCTGTGATTCGGTTCTTTTAGCTTCCCGCCTCCCAGTGACAGACAGCTGGCTCTTCCGCTACAAGGTCTCCTCTCACACACAACACATGGCCTCTCAAGAATACCCCCCAGCTTGCATCTGTGTGGAAATTAGAAAAAGACACAGATCTGGTGGGCATCTGGATTGGCACGGACCAGGTTTCTACCACAGCCTTCCCCTTAGATGGCTCTTCTTGTCACAGTTCCCCTCTCCGGTAGTACCAGGAGGCCTTGTGCAGAGTCATGTGCACTAAGCCTGCAGAACAGCCTGCTCTTCAGTCCACATTCATGTGTGTGGAAATGATTAGGATTTTAACTAGGAGATCTCACATCTTGCTGCTGGCCCTGGGTATGCACTGCTCAGCTTGTGCTTACCCTGGGCAATCACACATGCCCATGCACAAACCTAGAGCAAGCAGGTCTCCATCTGCTATCAAGTGGGTCCTGATCCCATGTCCGTGTGTGTCAGAGTAGAACTATGCTCCAGAGGATAATCAATAATTGATTGGGGGTGGGTGGGAATAATAGATCACCACATCTTTATGCCCAGGTGATTCTGAATAGACTGGAACCCACCAGCCTTTGTGTCAGCAGTGGAATGTTGACACTGCCCAGGGACTCTTCCACCTCTAGCCTCATGCTAATGTCTCTAGGTTTAGGGCCAGCCCAGTGACTCCCTTTGATCTCTCACACCTGACCATGGGCATGTACTCCAACCCTGGACAGGGGACACACAAGTCCCCATAGTGACAAAGGTAAAGTCTACAAGTCCCCATAGTGACAAAGGTAAAGTCTATGGTCCTACAGAGGGACGTTATGCCTGTAAAACGGAGGGCTGGGAAAGATGAGGAGCCCTGGTGTTGGAGGGGTTACAAGTTGGGCTGCTACCTGCAAGAACAGTAACTTGAAACCATTAGCCACTGCTCAGGAGGAAGAGGAGGCAGGCTCCTATAAAAACTTTTAGCCTTGGAAACCCACAGGGACAATTCTACCCTGTCCTACACTGTCTATCTAGAAGTGTGTGTGTGTGTGTGTGTGTGTGTGTGTGTGTGTGTGTGTTCGGAATAGCTCGATGGCAGTGAGTGTTAAAAACAAGGAAACTCTTCAGAGAGAGAGAGAGAGAGAGAGAGAGAGAGAGAACAACAATGGACTCAACATAACAGTCCTGAAGAAGGTACTGGGCGTGGACAGTTTCATTCTGTCATCCATGAGTGAGAGGTGAGAAATGGTTCGACATACAGCAAACCCTTTCCGCACCTGGAGACAGGTTAGTCGAACTGGCAGGGCCCTTCTTGTGACATGAGCCCATTTTCTTTTTGAAAAAAGGTGTCCAAGACCCCAACATTCAAGTTATGTTATAGTCCGGAAAGAAACAAGCTGGAATATTCTTTGGGAAAACTCTTCTTTGTTGACACTGAGACTTTGTTAACAGGGCTGGCCAGGTCCCCACCTCACCCCCAGGTCCTTCTCTTCTCTCTGCCTCTGTGCTAGACCATCTCACTGCATCATACCAGTCCCAGGAGAAGGAACTCAAACAGTCAGCTACGCACACGATAGCACTGGTGATAAACGTTGTGGTTGGAAGTTTCCTGTTGAAATGGTCTCTGGACAGTCTGAAGGAAATTGAAATTGACTGATGCCTAAACAAATATCCTGGGTATGCGTTTCAACAAGCAGGGCTGCCTACCAGAATAGCTTCATGACAACGGAGTTGATTGATGCATGGACAGCAGCCACCACCCCACTAATATGTGGCCTTCGGGGCAGGATCTTGAACCAATAATGGAGCCCAACTACACAAGCATGACAGCCCTGAATAAGTTGTAAGCACTAGTTTTAAAGCCTCTAAAGGGATCACTGTGTCGGGACCCCATTCATGTAGCCCTGCTATTTTCTTGAGAACACTACCTGATGAACAAACCTCATGCCCCTTTCCACCAGAAGCTTCGAGGGCCCGTGCAATCCTTGCAGGCAGGCAGCCGGAGGAGTGTTGCCAGGGCCTCTCCACAGACCCTGCTCCTGATCAAAGTTTGCTCATCTGGAAAACCTGCACTTCTCCTGATTATTCTTAATCAGCAAGGCACAAGATCCAGTTCCTATCATGTTGACCTGGGCATAGTGCCCCCAGTAACAAGAAGAGGATACAATGAGGGGTGTTAGGACCCACACATCAAACATGTTCAAGATGCAGGACAGGGACTAAGGTGCAAGCTCAAACCGGTTTGATTTCAAAGTCCAGGCTTTTAAGGTATTCACTATGGAAAACTATAATTATTCTATTTTTAACTATTACATTTTACAGTCTATAAAACATGAATGGATTACGACCATACATTTAAAAATTCATAATGTGAAAAACCGTTAATCTCACAAAGCAGTAACTCTTCAGGAATCAGTTGCCTGGATATTGGGGTTTCCTGCCCCAAAGGTCTGAAAATTCTCATTTTCAGAAGTAAGAAATATGAAATGATGCACATCAAAACACAACAGCATTCAAATTCACACCTGAAAAGGCTAAATTTAAAGAGGAAATAATGAGACCCTCTTCCTTGATACAAATCAAGGACAAGCCTTTGCTAGTACTCAGTAAAGCAGTAGAAAAATAGAATTTCAGTAGAGCTCATCGCAGCCACAAAAGGCAAAGTAACTAAGCTTGTAATTTCAAAATGTACCAGATGTATAATTTCTGCTGTTTAAAATGCACACAGTTTTCAAGCAGAAGAGGAACATTTACATTTATCTTTCTCCCAGTCCCAACCGCAACCCCTGCCAATTCTTCTGATAAAGAAACACACAGAACTAGTTCCAAGATGCATACTCCAGGAGCAGCCCTAGTGGGCTGCTAATTGCAAAGTTAGCAATTCTAAACCAACTTTACCCTGGAAAGTAAAATGAATCTTAGGGGCGTCATGTACTTTTCCAGGTACTTTGCATTATTCGTATCACAAGATAATCACAAGGTGTCAATATTAACTATGATAATCAGATAAAAACATAAAGAGTACCATGTACAATTTCTTTCAGCTGTCTGAATGACTCTTTAGGCATAGTCTTCTGATGGTTGACACACACACACACACACACACACACACAATAAAAATCATCCAGATGATCACATACTATATAGCTGCCTTTGGGCAATACAAAAAGTTACAAAAATCCCACAGGAGCTACAATGCAGAACAATTAAAAAACAAGGGGGGGTGAGTTAGGCTAACTGCAGATTGAAAGTAAGGTTATTAATGTTCCTATGCAATAAAATTCATCACTTTTAGATGTAAAACTTGATGAGTTTTCACAAGCATGAACCACCACCAAAATCATGAGTCTGCACATTGATATCATTCAACTCCCAAAATGTGTCCTTATTTCAGTTTGTAATTATTTACAACCTCCCACCCATGTCTAGCAACCTCCTTTGCATACTGTTATCATCGCTGTTGGTTTTTTTATCTGAAATTCCATACGATGAACCAAAAAACGTCAGCACTTCATCTCTAACCTCTTGCAGGCAGCAAAATGTTTTTGAAATATCACTCCAAGAGATAGAGCGAGGCTGCTGGTCATCAACATACTAGAAATAGAACATGAGTCAGGATCTCCTTGTTGGAAACCCAAAATGCAACAGCCCCTCCTTTGCATAAAATTGTCTTCCATGGGTAGTCAGTAAGTGTGGTCTTCTAACTCAGGAAGGTGGTCAACTAGCCCATGAAGGCAGGTGGCATGACACATTTCGATGAGCAGTGGGGCCCAGGGCTGCCCAGGGGGGTGGAGTGGCCGTGGCAAAACATATGTACAGATGATTGTTTCCCGCCATCATTGAAATCCCTGCTTTTTCTAACATACTATGGTTGCATATAACGCTTGATTTTCACTGAATTTTTGAAGCACTTTGGAAGGAGCGCAACATACTGTTTCCTTCTGCGACAAGCTCACAGACTAAACTGAAAGGTTCTCACATGGACCCGGCCTGTTTGGGACCGAGACAGTGAGCGGCACTCCCAGATTCTTGCTCCCCGCATCAACAGTGCAGTAGCTCAGGCACTTGACCTCGAAGGCTAGGGGTTTTGAGTCCACCAGCCATTCCACAGAAGAAGGAAGTGATGAGACTTTCTAAACATTCTCATGAAGATTATAAACTTTAAAATGCAGTGGGCAGAGACTTGGTTCTCATGCTCGCGGCAGAGGAGGTCGGAGTTCAGAGCAAGCGTCTCTAGGGCTGGAGGAGGAAGATGCCGGTGGAGTCGCGCGTCACCCAAGAGGAAATTAAGAAGTAACTGGAGAAGCCCATCGACCGGGAGAAGAACTGCCCGCTGCTGCTGCGGGTCTTCACCACCAATAACGGCCGCCACCACCGGATGGACGAGTTCTCCCGCGGCAACGTGCAGTCCAGCGAGTTGCAGAGCTACACTTGGATGCATGCAGCCTTGAAAGAACTGACCCGTTTAGTAAAGGAAGTTTACCCAGAAGCTAGAAAGAAGGGCATGCATTTCAATTTTGCGATTGTTTTTACAGATCTGAAAAGACCTGGCTATCGAGTCAAGGAAATTGGCAGCACCATGTCGGGCAGGAAGGGGATCAACGATTCCATGACCATTCAATCACAGAAGTTCCAAATAGGGGATTATTTGGACATAGCAATCACCCCTCCTAATCGGGCACCCCCTCCATCTGGGCGCATGAGGCCATATTAAAGCTTATGCGCTGTGTTTTGAATGTATTTTCCAGTCAGTTATGTAAAGTAAACTTAACTCTCTGCCTCCTTTGATTATCGCCATTAAGCCTTTAAACTGTGAACAAAATGTAATGCTTCTATTTAGGTTAGATTTGGCTGTGTTCTGGAATGACCATTGATTCCACGTCCATATTGTTTCAAGCTCTCCTGTAAAATATGAAGAAAAGTGCTCTTGGCATCATGTAAAACTGCATCGTGAAATAAATGTGTGCAATCGGAAAAAAAAATGCAGTGGGCAGCTCTGGCCTGTCCGGGAGCGTTGGTTTCAGTCAGAATTATCTGATTGGTAACGGGTTTGGTTATTTATCTCCAGAGCGTGTTCCTTTTATTGCCACATGGCATTCCACTGTGTGGCACTTATCCAGTGTTTGGCTGTTAGAAACAAAGCTGCACATTCAGCTAGTAGAACAGTATTAAAATAAAACAGTAACCCTATAGGACAGAACTGCTTCCATTGTGCTTCCAAGGCTGTAAATCTTTACAAAAATCAAGTGCCACAGCTTTCTCCCAAGGAGAGAACAGTATACTGTATGCTAAAATCAGTCAGCTAGATCCCCAAAGCTCTGCAACCAGTTCCAATAGGGTGGGTAAAAGAGTTAGCCTACTGTTAATCAAAATACTAACGATATAACATAAGTGAAGATTTTTCTAGTTAAAAATCCAAAATGTAACAGCCCTCTCCTTTGCCGTGAAGATTCCTGCTAAGCTGAGTCAGTCAGGATGTTCTAATTTAGGAAGGCTTGAAGCAGGGCCATTAAGATAAATAACCAGACACAAAGCACCTCCATTCGGAGGGGAGAGTGGTCTGCCAAGCCCAGGCACAGAAACATCCCCTGCCTTTGATAAACAGCAGTGGTGCGTGAGGCTTCCAGGGATGGTCGTCTAATGGCCCCTGGAGAAATGTAGCTATAATTTCTTAGAGATCATGGCCAAATTTGCCTTCTTAGATTATTAATTATATCATAATTAATGTGATCATAATAAAAATCTACTGATCTCTTCCTATGAGCACTGTAAAAAACAAAACCACCAAAAAACATCCGCCACATAGCTTAAGGTTTACAACTTACTTCATTTTCCCTGGATTTTTGAAGCATTTTGGAGGTAGCAAATGCCTTCTGTTTCACATTTCAGAATAAACAGTTGATTTGAGAAATCAAGCTCATCTCTGTATCTAGCTAAAACAGTGACAGGCATTCCCTGACCTTGTTTCCTGGAATGCACAACCTTGCTAACAGGTTCTTTTTGTGGTACTTTTTAAAATTAAATTTATTGTGGTAAAACATGCATAATGATATCCGTGAGTGGATCTATGTTTTCTTGGGTCCTATGGTAAGCGTGAGGAGTCTGGCCGTGCTGGTGATGCTGTTAGAAGAAGCATTGGGCTGCTAACCACAAGGTTGGTGGTTCAAAGCCACCAGTCACTTCTTGGGAGAGAAGCTGAGATTGCCTGCCCCTGCAAGGCTTCAGAGTCACAGAAACCCGATCGAGGGCTGCTCTGAATTGAAGTGGACTCAATGCCAGTGGGCTTGGTTGAGGTTTGGATGCAAAACGGGAGGTTGGTGGTTAAAAAGACCTGGTGATGAGCTCTTACAAATATGATGGACTAGAGAGCAGTTCTACACTGAACCCCCACGAGGTCATTAGGAGTCTAACTCTGTCTGGTGGCACTTAACAACAATGTGCATGTATATATATATAAGAAAAGGTACTGCATCTTAGTGGCTATTTAAAATTTTTTTTTTCTTTGTATCACTGCCCTGGTGGGAGTAGGTAGCCCAACCTTGCTCCTATAGAGGTGCTGCTGGATTTGAACCATCAACCCTGTGGGCCACAGCCCCGTACAAAACCACCGCACCACCAGGGCTCAGCTCCTAGTGGCCATTTTTAAGCAACACATTTACTCAGTTCTCTATGTTAAAAGGGAAAAAAAAAAAAAACAACCCTGTAAAAACCACACCAACTTCCATGCAGTCAATTCCAATCCATGGGGCCCGTCTCTAAGGTTTCCCAGTCTGTGCATCTTTACAGGAGCACACAGCCTCATCTCGCTTTCTCTCTTGGAGCAGTCAGGACCTCTGACCTTTTGCTTAGCAGTCCAATACTTAATCCACTGTGTAATCACAAGGGCTCCTACAGCTAAAGGTGAAAAGCCCTTAAAATTAAAAAAAAAAAATTTCCCTTAAAAGTATTGATGCAAGCTGAGCCCTGGTGCTGCAGTTGTGTGCGGGACTGCGGCCCACAGGGTTGACGGTTCAAATCCAGCAGCAGCTCTCTAGGAGCAAGGCTGGGCTTCCTACTCCCACCAGGGCAGTGATGGAGTGGAGGGGGGCGGGAGAAGAATGCTATTTGAAAAAAAAATATTGATGCCAGTGAGTGGTAAAAATTATTGACAGAAGCAAGAATGGATGTATTCCTACGAGCACCTCGCTGTGTGCACTCCACATCACGGAGGACGATAGAGCTCACAGGCTGGTGACGTGGGCGAACACATGTGGTTTTCAAAATTATTTTGAATATCTGCTGTGAGAACCAAAAGGTACGGGGTCAGGCCAGAGCAGTGTGCCCCCCCTCCCCCCAGGGAGGATGATGCGCACGCCACCTGGAGCCCTCTATGGGGTACTCTGACCCTGTCCATTGGGTGGGCTCGGCAGGAGCCTTGACGGTGCAGTGGTGACGCATGGGGCACGAATGGCAGGGTCAGCATCTCGACCCCAGCAGCTGCTCCATGGCAGACAGACAAGGCGGCCATCTACTCCTCATGCATTACAGTCTCTGAACCCCCACAGGTCTGTCCTGTCATAGGGGGGTCCCTGTGAGAGAAAATCGATGTTTGTTTGTTTGTCTTTGTTTCTTAATGTCAATCGATTGGGTCTCTCCGACTCAGAATTGACCTGAGAGCAATAGGCTGACTCTTTCGAGGGTGGCCAATGCACCAGGAGGATGAAAACATGTGAGCATTTGAAGTCAAGAGTTGTCTGTAGTCTTCAAGCCCGTTCTGTATCAGGTCTTCAGGGTAGAACGGCTCCATTGGGTGTTGAAGGCTGTGACCTTTTGATAGTGATCGTTGGGCCTTATTTCTGAGAAGCCTCTGGACGGGTTCCAAGGACCAGTCTTTTAGCTAGTCTTCTCTACTGCTTCCCTCTGTCACCCAGGGGCTGGGAGCTCATTAGAAACAGACAATCTCACCTCCCACCCCTCACTCTACTGAGTCAGACTCTGTACTTAACAAGCCACGATCCCTGGTGACTGGAGTCTGGAGCAGCACCACAGGGCCTGGCAGCGGCTGAACTTTATCAGTCCCATTCACAGACAGGTCTTTTCCCTGCAGGAAAGCCACATCCATCCTAAGCACCCACACTGAGGGCAGATCTTCCCCTGGACAGTGAGTCTGCTTACTACCGAGAGCAGGGAAAGGAGGGAAGAGACTTATTTCTTTTGAAAGGGTGCTATTCCTCCCAGGGGAGCAGAGTTGCCCAGAAACACGCAGTCTTCAAGGGGAACTTGAAGTTCATTCAAAGTTCCTTGCTGTCTTTTTTAAATGTTTGTTTTTGCTCTCCATCTTTAAAATTGTACCATCAGTAGTGCTTTATGGGGAAATAGGAGGAGGCGTATTTCTTTAAAAATAAGTCACTTTCAGAAGAATGTTTGTGTCTTTTAGGTGAATTCCCTGCACATATTCCCTCCCACCAGTATCAGATGTTCTTAAGAGGAACAATGTCAAATTCCTAGCTTCAAATTGAAAGTCAAAGGCACAGTGTTCCAAGTCACCTCCCTTCCTCCTAAGAGTACCAACCAAACTATCAGTCACACCCTACCATAATGGTCCTAATTATTGGTCTTCCCAACTTCCTTGAATTCAAGAATTACTACGGAGCCCAGTCAGAATCGGAAAAGAGCACAGAGATTCAGGGTGGCTAGAGTAAGTTCTTACTTGATCGTATGATGAAAGAGGTAGCCAGGGTGCAGAAAGTGTTTAAAAATCATCACAGGTCACCACCTTATAAGGACAGAGAGAACAGCACAGAAAAACATGTGGACTGCGCTCCAGCACAAAGTCTGTCTTGTTAGGGGTGCACAATAGCGTCTCTTCTTTGTGTTGAGAAAGGAAGCCATGACTCAGTGCTCTAAATGCTCTCGTCTTTCTTTCCAGTCCAATCTCCTCTGGTCTCTATCCTTCTCACTTCCTCAATTGTCTGGACACCTCCAGTTGCTCTTGTCCTCTGCTGGCCCCATAAATGCGAGTGTTCCTGGTTTCCATCTTAATCCTGTTTCCTAAATCCACATTCCATAGGCATCTCCTCAGCTACTGGCAATGATCTCTGATCTGGCTTCCCTTTCATCAGTCCCCTTGCTCTACATGATAGACCTCTTACAGCCCACCTCTCATCATTCACTGCCCCCGCCACACACAAACCTCCCTTTGTCTGACAAATAAACATACAATGAATTAGCCTAGCCTTGAAGACTTTTTAATGCTGTGGTTCTTTCCATCTGAAACCTCATTTTCTTCATGTCATATATTCTTTGTGTATGGCTATAAAGCATCATCCAGGGTTGAGATGACACACTAGGATAAAGTAAATCAGATCCCCCACTCCTACCACCAGCCCCCCCACCACCAGGGTTTGAATCTCAACTAATTACGTGATCATGAGAAAGTGGCGAAATCTCTTTATACCTGTAAACTAAGAAAGAACTAATATCTGTCCAATAGGGAGGCCTGGGGGCATAGTGGTCATGCATCGGACTGCTAACTGCAAGGTCAGCCGTTGAAAACCACCAGCCCTTCCTTGGGATCACGATGACTTTTCTACTCCCATCCAGAGTCACAGTCTCTGAAGCTCACAGGGGCAGCTCATCCCTGTCCCCCAGGGGCTCTCTGAGTTGACATGGACTCAATGACAAGGTCTTTTACGTTTGAGTCGGGCTCTTGTGAAGAGTAAATAGAAAGGATGTGGGAAAATGGCTGACAGAGAGTGATTTCCCTTCTTTTACAGCTAGCTACCCACACACCAAACTCACGAATAGACGAAGTTCATAGCATCCTAACAGAGATCTTAGCGAGCCCATCGCTGCCTATGCTAGCAATTATTTCTGCATATCCCTGGTGACATTTCTACGTGATCAGTGGCAGGAAGTCTTACTCATGTCCTTGGGAATATAAAAGGAAAGGGATTACCAATGGTAGGAATTCATCGGCAAAACTCATTTTAGAATTTGCCTACAGACTCTACTTCTGGCAGTAGAAAACACAACTTTGTATGCTTTTCAGAATACTGCTCTTTTCGGAATACTGCTCTTTTCAGAATATTGCTCTGCCATTAGAAAAAAAGGAGCCAGGTGGCCTTGTGAGGTACCACAAGGCAAGCAGTTTGAAAGTACCAGCGGCTCCAACCGAGAAAGATGAGGGCTGTGGTCCACAAAGAGTGCTGGTCTTGGAAGCCTAGAGGGGGAAAGGGATTTCCATCCTGTCCTGTGGAGTTGATAAGACTTGGAATGGTCTCCCTGGCAGTGAGTGAGTAAGGTTTTTTTTTTTTTTTAAAGTAGCAACAACCTTTTATCATTAATCTATCAAATTTATGTCTGTGTGCAAGAAATAAAATCTGGAAAAATATTGTTTTGTACATAGGGCTCATTTGATGGTATAATTTGGTCCTCTGGGGGTGTTGAGAAGATCCAGGTAACATGCTCTTCACACAGAAACAAAGACTAGAACAGTTGACTAGCAGTGTTCAGCAAGTTAAGGACAGAGACTTGAAGACTTGTCATCCCTAAACTAGAACTCAAGGCACCTTGTGATAAAACGATTACACGTTGGGCAGCTACAAGGCCGGTGGTTCAGAACCACCAGCCATTACTCATGAGAAAGAAGGGTCTCTTTACTCCCATAAAGAGTTAGTCTTAGAAACTCACGGGGCGGACCTACCCAGTGCTATAGGGTCACCGTGAGTGGGCATGCACTCAATGGCGGTGCGTTTGAAAGAGCAGAACACAAAAGTAATAACATTGTTCTAAAGACTTTCGATGTTCGGTTACCTTAATTCTCAAAACTAATCCTGTAAGATGAATACTGCTGTTGTCCTATTGTACAGGCAATGACACCGAAGCGCAGAGACGTTAAGTAACCTGCTCAAGGATCCCCAGTGAGTGACACACCAGAATCCACGCTCTTCCTCATTATACCCGATGTCATCAAGGCAGTGCTAACTGGCAGTGACCCGATGTGTGGTTTCTGAGTTTCGGTCGAGCTTTATGGGAGAGCCTCATCTTCCTCCCATGAAATGGGTTAGGATGACTATACTTTAAGGTCAGGAGTCCAAAGATTTTTATGTATTGATTGATGTCAGGAAATATTACAGACCTCTGAAAAAAAAAGTACCTCTAAAAAATCACTAAAAGAAGGAAAGTCTGTTTTTCTCAAACAAACAAGTTTATTGCCAATAAGCCAATGCCAACTCATAGTGAGGCGTCTGTGGGTTTCAAACACTGTGACGGTGTATCCGATTAGAAAGCCCAGTTGTCTCCAGGGAAGCAGCTGGTGGCTTCGAACTGCTGACCATTCAGATTGGAGCCCAGCAGATAACCACTATGCCACCAGGGTCCCAAAGTCTTCTGAAGATGATTAACATGCCACTGGCAGTAAGAAACCTGAGAATCTACTTCTAATTGCAGCCTCGCTTCTAGCTGTCACTTTGAGGATAAGCCCCAAATGATCAGTTGTCATCATGTCTTTGTAACCTCCTTGGTGTCAGCGCTGAAACGTGTTCCCTGGGATTGTTGATGGCTGTTTTTCAGGTGTAGATCCCCAGACCTTTCTTCTGCGGCATCTCTGGGTGAATTCAACCCTGGAACCCTTTTTCAATTTAGCAATTGGACCCTCTTTTCCCTTTGCACCATCCAGGATTTCATAAAGAGGATGGCCTCACTAACCACTCTGAATGACCTCAGTCTGAACGATCGAAGAGCTCAAGAGACTCCTAAGGACCGAATCCCCAAATGATTGTGAGTGCAGGACCATTAAAGCACCATGTTTTGAGTCAATCAGTGTTCATCACAAAAAGAACTCTGAGTAAATCTCTAATGTATTGAATGTGCTAGGAAAATCAATCTTAACTGCCCGGAAAGACTTATTGCCTGGGCTAAACAAAGAGCTATACCCTGGTGGACATTTGACCTCTGGTGTATTCTCAACAGAAAACCAGAAGTTGGTGTCTAAAATTTGTTTACTGAGTACAAGATTAGTAAGAGAATAACTGTAAACACTATGTTAATTTATTCATTAAATTATTTTCAACTGTTTTATTGGCATATAGTTCATGTATACAATTCAAGAGTTCCATCACATCTATAAGAGTTGTACAATTATTATCACAGCCAAAATGTTTTAGAACATTTTCTTCATTTTTCTACTCAGAGTTATTAGCTCCTCATTCCCTGCCAAACTCCCCTAACACATCCCTCGTGAACCATTAATCCAGTTACTGTCTCATAGTTTTATCTATCCTGAATTTCTTTTTGTTGTTGTTGTTTGCTTTTTGGGCATCACTGCCTCTGGTGGTCGTGGGCGCTACCCAGTGCTGCTCCTGAGAGCCACCGCTGGATTTGAACTGCCAAGGCTGCGGACCGCAGTCCTGCACTCAACCACTTACACCACTAGGGCTCAGTCCCTGAATTTCATATATAGTAAAACATTTAACAGCAAGCATAAACTAACAATAACAAACTACAATAGATAAAAAATTCAAGAGGAAAGCAGGAAATCCTAAAAACTAGAACAAATGTAAATGGATCATAAGGAAGATCAAATGATAGGGTGCTAAATTTTAACCTAATGGCTTCGGCAACTATCTGCTTTCCAATGCATTCTGTATGATGGATAGCAAGGTTAATCACATCCCTGGTCCGTGGCTGGAGGGGATACTCCAGGGGCTTAATCCATGTGTATTTTCTCTTCACTTAAAACCCAACAAAACAAAACCTCCTGGAGACATCTTTAAAATGGATCAAGACGAAGATCAAAAGACATTCTATTTTAACCTGTATACATCTACCATAATTGACTTTGCAATGCTCTCTGTCTGATAACAGGTCTATTCACATTCCTCAATTAAGATCAGAGGGAATCACTGAAGGCTTAATCCATGTGAGGAGCCTACAGATGGAAATTTGGGTTTCCAAAGGCTTCTGAAAACCAGGTGTTCACAATTTAAGCTCTCATGCCACTCCCTCCTTTTGTTTGGTTTGTATTATTCACGTTCTTGGATCATACAGGCTGGTAGGTTCTTCCTTGTGGACTTGGTTGATGTTTCCTTTGGACCACTGCTTGTTTGAAAACAATCGTTAAGACCCCAGACACTATTCTTTCAGCCAGCCAGGCACAAGACGGTTTTTTCCACCACACTTTGCTAGATAGCACCCATATCTTCAGTTAGCTCCTTGTGAAGGCAAACTTCAAGGAGAGCCATGTCTTGTTCTTAGAACTATGAATTGTTTTTAGAGTTGGGCTAGAATTAAGTGCAAGTGCAAATTCCATTCCTACATCTATGGTTTATACATGCCTCTCATTCCTCTTGGAGACAGCATTGTCACTTTATGGTAGAGAATTTGGGCATTACTGCCACTGCCCCCCAGTCTGTGCTGACTCCTAGTGACCGCACAGCGCAGGGTAGAATGCTCCCTGGGAGTGTCCGAGCCAGCACATCTTCACAAGAGAAGAAAGTTTCATCTAGTAAGGTAACAATGGAGTTCTTATAACAGAAACAGAAGTGGAATTTTTATTTTAAGAACACATTTCTCTGAGAGGGCAAGTCTGTGGCCTAAAGTCACATAGGTTAGCCGCAGCACCTGTTTGATGCATCTGACTCATGTAACTCTGGCTTTCATTTTGGAATTTTCTCCCTCCTATCTTCCACCTTGGCTTACAGTAGCCCTTCCCAAAAGACTGTTCAAAATGAGGTTTTAAACTTTTCTTCGCTTGACATGGGGTTATATGACTAGTCGGGCCATCTGTAAAATTCCAACAACCTCAGGTCAATTCTGCCCCATAGTGGCCCTACACTACAGAGAGGACCTGCCCCTGGGGGGTTCTGAGCCTGTACCCCTACAGACTCCCCTTGACTCCCATGGCTGATGGTTTCGATTGAACTACTGACCTTGAAGTTATCAGTGCACCTTCCTGTGAAACTATAAGAGAGAAATTAGCAGGCAGTTCTACATAGAAAAAGTTCTGGTGCTGGCAGCTAAAGAGGGTAGGTAGTTCTATGCTGTGCCATAGGGATGCCATGAGTCAAAATCAACATGAAGGTGGTGCCTTTAGTGGTTGGGTTCTATACATAGAAGAAGGCTCTCAGCTATGGATGGAAATATTGTGGGAGAACATTTCAAGCCTTCAAGCAGACCCAGGCAATCTTGGAGATGAAAGGATGTCACTGAGGCTTACCTGCACGTTTAGGACTCTGGCTCCCACTGGTCCTCTGTGGCAGAAGGGGGAGATTGTGGTCCCGGAGGATAAGGAGGCAGGAGGCTGAGGAGGCCGTCTGCGGGACTGTTTACCAGAGCTGATCCAAGTCAGAGGCTTGTGGGGCTTTTCTGCTTACGAGTCCTAAAATAAAATACAAAGATATCACACATGAGAAGGGCCTAGCTAACCAAAAAAAAAAAAAAAACCTTAACACCAGTAAAAAATCTTAAATAAGTCTAGTCCATATGCTTAGCAAACTTTGAGATCTGATCCCCACAAAAGCCTCTGCTAGATGAGGAATTTACAAAATTATAAATTCAAGACCCAAAGTCCGGTGGTTAAACCAGCACCCCTTATTAGATTCCTGTAGTTCATGATTGGTTAGTCAAAAGATTCAGTCTAGTCTTCTCAAAAAAAATAACATATCCAGTTCAACCCAAAGCAATCGGGTAATGAAAGAACCATCTGTCTCATTTCCAGCCTCTCTGTCTCCCCACACACATAACATACACATATGCACTCTGACCTGTTCATACACAGAGAGACGAGAGAAAGAGGCATTAGCCTTTGGAAGAAGACCGAGCAGTGGGAGAGGAAGATGAGGCCTTAGGAAAGAGTAAACACACCTAGAAGAAAAGGAGAGCGGAAGGCTGCGTGAGGGGAAATAATTCAACAGTGGCTGGCTGTGTGCTGTGAGCCACTTCTTCAAAGGAAAATTGAGAAAATATCTCAAACAACTCCTCTTACGGTTCTTTTGTTTTCTTTAATGCAAGCTAACTCCTGACACAAAAATAAACAAGTCTGCCAGTCTCTGTTGTCTTAGGCAGTGAGTCGCAAAACCCACACTATCCAAACAAACGTGACGAGCTCCAATGACCTTCAACAGTAAAACAATCATACTTGATGTAACATGAAAAATATGTAGATTGTACAAAGTCAAGGATGTATTTCCTGTTCAGCAAATGAAGATGATTTCTCTGTTGGGTGTGTCCGTGGCATGTCCCCAAAAGGTGTTAGAGGAAAGCAAAATCTGTAGATGTCCTGTGTTACAGGGAGGACAATTTTATTTTTAAGTAGGTGGGCCTTAATTTGGGGAGAGAGAAACAGAACTTTTTCCTCCTTCTATGGACATTTCCCTTTCAAAATCTAAAACTAGAAGCAAGGCAACGTGATGCTCTTTCACACTCACAGTCATTGAATCAATTCTGACGCACAGAGACCTTCCAGGACAGAGCGGAGCTGCAACTGTGCCGGTGGGTCTCCAGCACTGTCGTTCTTTACAGCAGTAAAAGGATTCATCTTCCTCCCGGGGAGCAGCTGGTGGTTTAGAACCATGGACCGTGCCGCTGGCAGCGAAGTGTGTGACCCACTACACCCCCAGAGGCTCCTTGCTGCTTTTTAGAAGCAGAACGACTTATAACAGGGACAGGATGGCCACCAATGGACCGGATTTTGAACCAACAGAAGCAGAGATAGAAATGTTCAACGGACTCGTTCTAAAGGCATAGAAAGTGCAGCTCCTGAGCTGCCACTTTAAATACCACCAGCTGGAATGAAGCGTCAACTGCTGCGTTGCAGTTGGAAAGACTCTTTATGATTTTCTAGTCTGGGCTGAGCCCTGGTGGCGCAGGGGTGGTGTGGCGGGGCTGCGGCCCACAGGGTTGACGGTGCAAATCCAGCAGCAGCTCTCCAGGAGCAAGGCTGGGCTTCCTACTCCCACCAGGGCAGTGATGTGACACGCACACACACACACACACACACACACAAATACTTTCTAGTCTGGATAAGATGGTAAAGAAACCTCAAACAATGTCATGCCAGGAACTCCTAAGGGTGTGGACATTTTATTAAACCTGAAAGAGCTTAAGTCAAGAGAGAAAACAAGATACCTCATTTTTTTAGGGCTGGGGGGTGGAAATATATCTCATTTTTGTGTTTGATGGGCCTTCGTTAAAGAGATAAATTACCCTGGTTCAGAGGTCTACCTGGAGATTACACCAAGACTCATGAATATCCAAGAAGTTAGGATGTGAGCACAGTCATAGGAAGAACTCGCTGATATTTAGAGTGCACAAAGAGCACACCAATCTGTCTGGGAAAATGGTGCAGCCAGAATTGTTGCTTGGAAGTGAGAATGGCAAGCCACAAGGATAACGGGGGGGGGGGGGGGGGGCAATGGTATTCAGCGAGGGAAGAATTCTTCTCCTTGACGAGCAATGGCTCGTTGATTCTTGCACAACTCCCTGACCTCCATCCGTGGAGGGCCACATGGTGCTGGTGGTAGCTGGCTTGCAGCCGAGGTTGCACACCTGCACAAACAGCCTTGCGACTTGACGCCTGAAAATCAGCCCACAAAACGCTCTGGGTCCTAACAGTTCAAAAAGCGGCTGGTCACAGGGATGGCTCAAAGTGTTGCGGTTAGGTGCCGTCCGGTTGGGTCTGACTCACAGCCGTCTCATGTACAACAGAAGGAAGCGCAGCCCAATTCTGGGTCACCCTCACAACCGCGCTTGTGCTGGAGTTCATCAGGGCAGCCACTGTGTCAACCCATCTTGGCGACTTCCTCTATTTCTTTGCACTGCTGCTTTACCAAGTGTGATGTCTCTCTCCAAGAACTGCTCTTTCCTGACAACATGCCCATGTACTGGAGACCAAGTCTCCTCATCCTTGTTGATCCACAGAGCATTCTGGCTGTACTTGTCCCAAGACAGATTTATTTCTTCTTTTGCTAGTCCATGGTATTGTCAACATTCTTGGTCAGAGCCATAATTCAAATGCACCGATTTTTCTTCTTATTCGGGCTTTCTCATTCAATGCCCAGCTTTCACTTATGAAGCCATTGAAAATACAATGACTTGGATCAGATGCATCTTAGTCCTCAAAGAAACATCCTTGTTTTTCCACACTGTTCAGAGTCCTGTGCAGCAGATTTACCCAATCAATATAATGTGCCCTTTGAGCTCTTGACTGCTGTCTCCATTAGCATTGATTGTGAATCCAAGCAAGACACAAATCCTTGATAACGTACAATCTTTTCTCCATATTACTGACTGGTTCAATTATGAGGACTTTGATCTTCTCTCACATTGAATTGTAATCCACACTGAAGACTGCAATCCTTGAACTTCATCAGCAAGTGCTTCAAGTCCTCCTCCCTTTCAGCCAGCAAGGGTGCGACATCGCATGTCTCGGGTGGTTAATGAGCTCCCCTCCTGATGCCTCCTTTTTCTATAAATAACCCAGTTTCTCCGCCGATTAGCTGGAATAAGCAAGGCTAGAGGATGCAAGACTATCCATAGTTTGTTATAATCCACGTAGTCAAAGGTCTTGGAATCGTCAATAAGCACAAATAAAGATCTTTCTGGTATTCTTAGTGTTAAGCCAAGATCCATCTGATGTCAGCAATGATATCCCTGAAACTGGCCTGGACTTCTGGCAGCTCCCTGTCCATGTATCTGCACAACTGCTGTTGTATGATTTGCAGTAAAAATTTACTTGCATATGATATTAATGATATTGTCCTATAATTTGAGCATCCTCTCGAGTCACCTTTCTTTGGAATGGGTTCAAATATGGATCTCTATCAGTCAGTTGGCCAACTAACTGTCTTACAAATTTCCTGGAGGAGTGAGTGCTCCCAGTGCTTCAGCAGCCTGTTGAAACATGTCAGTTGGCACCCCATACATTCCTGGAACCTTGTGCTATCACTGCAGCTTGAGCTGCTTGCTTCAGTACCATTGGTTCATGTTCATGTGCAACATCTTGAAATGGTTGAATGTTCACAAGTTCTTTTTGGTCCAGTAACTCTCTGCATTCTTTCCAAATTCATTTTATGCTTCTTGCATCATTTCTTATTTTTTGATATTGAAATTTGTGGCTTGATTTTTTTCCCCTTAAGTTCTTACACATGAGCAATTGATGGTCTGTTGCAGGCTGGTTTTAGCTACTAATACTGAGCTTCTTCACTGGTTCCTCCTACAGAGTCAAGTGTCTGTGTTTGAAAAACTGGGGAATACCAGAAGTTTTGCCATATGGGGTAGAGGAGTCATGGAAATAGTATGTCTGGTGGGTGCCTCAGCTTCACAAGTGACTACCGAAACCTCTTTCATCTTGATAATGGAGATGATTAAGTAAGTGGATAATCTTGCCCCTGGGGACATTCCCACTTTAAGACCCATCTCTTCTTTGTCCAACTTACTTTACAATACGAAACTTAAATTTTAGCTAATAACTTTCTGCAATTATACTCAAATACTGCCTCAGCCTACCTACCTCTCTTTCTGCCATGTATTTGAAAAATCTCCCACAGGTAACTGTCCACAGTTTAAAAGGCAAGTCTGGTGTAGTATATAAACATGCTAGTCGAAACATAGATATTTTGAACATTTAGAAATATAAAAATGCTAGTAGTCCTGACTCACATAAAGTAAATTTTGTTTGCAAGTGACATGTTACATCAATTGGATTACCCAATGGTTGTCTAATCATCTTTGTATTCTGTAAAACAAACCATTACATGACTGACTACAAAAAAAAATTAGCCTTCCTAATAGTAAAATAGATATAAAATCTTATCAGTACCTGATATACAATACTTTTCTAATTACTATTTTACAAAGAAAAGAGCATATTCTGGATAGTTAAATATTCTTTTTCCATATACAGAGTCTCAAAATATTGTTAGAAAATTTTCATTATCTTTGAATTTCATTTTTTTTCCTGAATAAATTTTTGAAGTTACCTCAAATGTGTGAACACTACTAATTAGAAGGTTAATTTCACCAGAGCTGTTCTTTCATAATGACTTATGGCCTTTGGGTTATATATGAGGGGGTACCCCCCCAAAAAGACCAGAATTGTTTTTCAAAGCTATGTATTTAAATTCTTTTCAAAACAACCTATCACTTTCAAAACTACTCTCCATTACACTTAATACATTTGCCAAATCTGCTATTTCATTCTTGGAACTATTTTTCAAACTCAACTATTTGGATGGCTGACAGCACCTCTTCTATGTTTTTTTCTTCTTCACCTCTTCTACATTGTCAAATCACTGTCCTTTCATGTACCTCTTTATTCATGGAAACAAAAAGTCACATGGAGTGAGGTCACATGCATGGGACGAGAGGCATACTGTGTTTTGTTTTGTTTTGTCAAAAATTGGTGCACTGAGATGGCTGTGTGAGCAGGTGCATTGTCATGGAGGCAAATCCAGACCCCCATCTGCCACAAATCGAGCCCTTTTTGTGTCATGCTGTTATGCTCTCATTTCAGAACCTCTAAATAGGAACCTTGATGAATCGTTTGGCCAGGTGGAACGAACTCTAAATGCAGATGTCATTTTCATCCATTCAGCAAGTTGGTGGATGACCACAATGAGGTTCATCATCAATTGACATTTTACCTTTTTAAAAATGAGAAAGCCATTTGTACACTTGAGATTTAACTGGAGTACTGCCCTTGCAAGCTCTGTCCAACTTCACAACACTTTCTGTAGCCCATTTTCTAGGGCAGGAAACAAAATCTCACGGTTGCACACTGTTCACTTAAATTGATCATCAACAAAATGAGGTTCCAGCAAAACTGCTTTTAGGAAAATGCCAGGCAATTTAGAGAGTTACATGATGCTCATCTAGTGGGAAAAGCGAGTAGCAAGAATACTCTGTCCAGCAGAATTTTTTTCTTTTTTTTTTTTTTTGGGGGGGGGAGGAGGTACCCTCCTTATATGTCTCTTAAAACATCATTGCAATTTTCTTTTGTAGAACATTTATCAATCCTTCCCCTGGGGCTTCACTTCCACTGCAATCGAGTCTGTGCTGATTCATGGTGACTCTCTAGGATAGAGAACTGCTTTTAAGAGCCTCTAATCCTGTAAATCTTCCCAGGAGTGGAACGGGAAGCTTCAGCCTGCCCCTAGGAGGCTAGCAACCAACCTGACAGATGGTTTTAAATTGCTGGCTTGTGATTAGCAGCCCAACGCACATGACCCTGCTAGATGCTCACCCTCATGGAGAGGTCATGGAAAAGATGGAGACTATAGTGTGCTTGTTTAGATAATGCCTGGTTGTCAGGAAAAAACAATAGCATCTGGGGTCTTACAGCATCTAGGGCTTGTTTTCAAACAAGCAGCCATCAAAGTGAGACGTTACCTAAGTCTGCATGGAAGAAGCACACCATCCTGTGTGATCCAAGGACTGTAAATAGCACAAACCAAATCTAAAGGAAGGAATGGTGTCAAGGCTTAAATTGTGAGTACCTGGTTTTCAGAAAGCTATGGATGACAGTGGAAGTCCAACATCTATTTGCAGGGTCCCCACACGGATAGAATCTTGGTGAATCCCCTCTGATCATAGCTGAGGGATGTGAGAGCCCTGCTATCAGACATTGTAAATTTATTTATGGTAAATGTAGTGAGGTCAAAATGTAATATCTTAGCATTTGATCTCCTTTTTGTCTCATTTTAAAGCTGTTTCAGTTTTTTTTTTTTTAAAGTGAACGGTAAGTACGAGGATGCAGTTCCTGGTGCATGCCCTCTGACCACGGTCCAGTGAGGGGAATAGCTGTGCTATCATGCAGAATGCCTTAGAACATGAATTGGAACATGGCAGATGTAGTCAGGTTACAATGCAGCACACTTATAATCCATTTAAGTTTATTCCAGACAGTACCTGAATTAACGGTTCTTTGCGGGGAAATGAGAAGCTAACTATGATGAGTACACGCGTGAAGAAAAGGTCCTAAGAGAGAGTGTGTGATGACTGTACAATTCTTCCTGATGTCACTGATTGTCTGATGTGTGAATTGCATGCCAATAAAAATCAACTTGTTCTGATTGAATCTGTCATTCTGATGTTGGGGAAGTGCCACTTTCTGTCTCCTAGTTTTTCTCTTTACCTGGTCTGTTATTTTTAAAAGAAAAGAATGAGTCAGCTTCAGGTAAATACGCAGGTGGGGATATTAATGACTACAGTGCTGGACATTGACCTACTTTGATAGGAAATGAATATTCGACATCATCCATCTTAGTATCCATCTGTGGAACCATTCTCGAGTTACAGTATGATGAGAAATGATTAATTTGGAGAACCTTACGATATATGATAGGAAGACTTCTCGGGGGCGCAGGGGTAATGTTGGTGTGCTAACAGGAAGGTCAGCTGTTTGAAACCAGGGGCTGAATGGGAGAAAGAGGAGGTGTCCTACCCCCGTACAGACAGAGTCCTACCCCCATGAAGACTCCAAAGGGTCTCTGAAACCCACAGGGCCTGCTGTACCCTATTCTGTAGAGTCACCCTGAGTCAGAATCAACTTGATGGCAGTTGAGTTTCGTTTCCTCTTGGCTTTATAACTTATCATTCAGCATAAATCAGCACACAGTAAAAGTGTCCGTGAAATCATATCAATTTACTTCCTCAGAAAGTAGCGTTGCTGCACAGTTGACTCTGACTACAGCTATCTCTGGTGTTAGACAGGAGAACAGATACATCCACACAGTTTCTTGGCTAACATCTTCCTGGGAGCAGGCACCTTTCCAGCGCTTCAACCTTCATTGCCACTGAGTGGATTATCTCAGAGCAACGATCAGAGCAACGATCGAAGGTTTCCAAGGCTGTAAATCTTTGCAGCTGATGGTTTCACATGACTGACCTTTTGGTGAGCAGCCCCACACTGTAACCCACCATGCCCCAAGGGCGCAGCCTACCTCCTGATTGGGGTGGGTTCATCCTACCAAAAAGGACAGGCTGTCAAATTCAACTCCTGATCAGACTAGGTTCTGAGAGTTGACACCTTCCAGAGTAATTTTGCAGATTTACACAGGAAATACCCCAGTGCCTATTCTGACCAGAAGGTTCCCTGGTGACACCGTCGGTATTAGTTTGCCAACTGCAAGGGGAGTGGGGTCGTTCATACCCACCTGCTGCTGAGAGAGAGAGAGAGAGAGAGAGAGAGAGAGAGAGAGAGAGAGAGAGAGAGAGAGATGAGGGTGCCTGTGTAAAGCTTGACCACTACAGGAGGGGTTCTCCACCTTCCTAATGCCATGACACTTTAATACCATGCCTCATGCTGCGGTGACACCCCCAACCATAAAGTGATTGATTGTCATTGCAACTTCATCACTATATAAGTTTGCTACTGTTATGCATCGAGGACCCCTGTGAAAGGGTCATTGGACATACACCCCCTCCCCAAGGGACTGCGACCCACAGGTTGAGAAGCCCTGCTCTGTAGCATTGTCCGGAGTGAGAATGATCGCCAGAGCCTTGGGACATTATCCATTTGATGACAATGGGTGAAAAGATGAAGGTTGTGGGTCCCATTCTTCTCCAGAAACTATGTTAGTGACAGAAGACACAGCTGTGAAGAAGAAAAACAAATTTACCATCCCACATGAGGGGCAGACTCTAGCAAATCGTTTACAAGCAGTTATTGCATTCGATCAGTGTTGGGACTGGGACCTGGTCTGCCCAGTGAGGAATGGAAGGGTCTCTGCAGAATGAGGAGTCCCAGATGGAGCAAGGGTGGGAGCTTACTCGTGGTGATGCCTAGAAGTCTGAGTTATTCTCTTTAAATTCTGTAGACATTCCATCAACCAAATAGGTCACATTGGTTTTCCCTACTAGTACACAACATTCAGGGTTTTTTTGTTTTTTGCAGAGAATGGCTCATCTAAATGTCCTTTGGGGGCCAACTCTCTTGTTAGCCACTTAGTAAAACAGCTCAGCCAACCAGCAAACCATACAATGTTGAAGAAATACTATTGAATTTTCACTTTTGAATAATGTCCTTGCTTTGACATAAATAGTATTTCAAGTCACATAAGAATACGTAGCTACTAGGATCCTCTGAAGGTGGGGAGAAAGCAATCAGCATTTTTTTCAAAAATGATATTTTTATTAATTGGAATTTCTTTTGCAATCAGTATTTTTTTTTTTTTTGGTGGGCATCACTGCCTCTGGTGGTCGTGGGCGCTACCCAGCCGCCGCTGGATTTGAACCGCCAAGCCTGCGGACTGCAGTTCCGCACTCAACCACTTACACCACCGGGGCTCTGCCTTACACCACCGGAGCTCTGCCGCAATCAGTATTTTTAAAGGCAACAACTTACGATATATTTACTTTTAAGAACATAACAGGAAACCTTCAGGATGCAAGGGATTGAACATTCGGATTAGTTGCTCTAATACAAGAATGATAAAATAATCTATTTCAGTAAATAGCAATAGCTTCATGAACTATGGAACAGTTATGCTTCAGCATTTTAAGTGAGAAGATAAACACTGAGTTAAGGTGAATGTATAATATTAACTTTGTTGGGCTGAGCCCCGGTGGCGTAGTGGTTGTGTGCGGGACTGTGGCCCACTGGGACGGAGGTTCAATTCCAGCAGTGGGGCTGGGCCTCCTACTCCCACCACCAGAGAGCAGTGATGCCCAAAAAACAAAACAAAACAAACAAACAAAAAATTAACTTTGTTATTGCCTGTTGTCATTGAGTCGATACTGAAGAGGAAGTTGATGCAAAAACTGGGCAGAAAAATCAAAGTGTTTGAGAATGGAACTTAGACAAACAACCCTAAGTTTTCTCTGGAATACTTTCTTCTGTGTTTGAGCCAAAAATTAACCTTCAGAAAGCCAAATTCTTCTTTGAATCCAAGGAGTGTGGGAGACGTCTTAAATGTTCCCTGAGACCATGTTCAATAAAGTGGGCAATTAAAGCCATAAAATGCCTGACCTTGATTTTGAAGCAATTAGATCCCTGACTAGTCTGGCTGTAAAGAAGCAATAGCCTGATTATATCGATGGCAATTTTCAACTTGAGAAAGCAATGCCAACGTTTACTACCAAGCGCAAACTGCAAAGTCCACATGTATAATAGAGGAAATCTATGGAATTCCTTCCCCTTTAACTTGCCTCTCTATAACAGAACAAGAAAGTCTTCAGAGGCAGAGCGTAAAAAACGTGGGTGACAATTGAATAATGATTTCATTATGCACCCTCTAGAATAACCTACTCTAGAAAATACAATACAAAATTTGAGGTGGGCCATTTTCCTTGGCATGGGACAGTTACAGAAAACAAAGGAGTTCTAGATCTCTGGGTGAAGTTCAAAGAATCCTCTTGGACTTGAGAAGATCCTCCTGGCTTCACAAGAAATCCCTAAACAAAAGTACCTGAAATTCATCCTCACAGTACATGAGTCAGTGGGACGACTGGCCAAGCAGATGTCACTTTCCCATCCATGACTCATCTGCCTATCCCCTGCAGATATTGAAAACTCAGTCATCACATGCCACAGATCTCGGAAGTTGAAAATGGTAGAACTCAAGGCACGTCCACTCTGTCAGACCTAAAAATGTATGGAGTGCCTTGGAGTGGCTACCAACTCATAGTGACCCTGCAGGACAGGATGATACTGCCCCTGTGGCTTTCTGAGACCGTAACCCTTTACAGTCTCCTGTCTCCTACCTATCAGAACAGACAATTCAACATTAGATAAGGACCCGTCTTTGCCCAGTTTTAATCTCTTCATTATAACCATGTTGGTTCAGTGTTGTACTGCTGACCAAAAGGCCAGGGGTCCCAACACATCAGTTGTTGCGATGGAAGCGGATGAAATTGTCTGCCTCTATGGAAATGGACAGTCCCAGAAACCGGATGGAGCGTCAGAATCGATGCGATGGCTACACTTTGGTTTTTATAAACCTCTTTACTAAGGTGCATTGTGGGGTCCAAGGAGTGAACACACTCAACTGTTAACCAAACCCTTAGAATGCCCCGGCAGGCAGGACTGGTGATCAACTTTCCACAGATCACAGGCAGTCCCAGCTCTGTGGGGCAGTTCTCCTCCGGCCCACACAGAGCGACTCCATGGCAAGTGATGGGAGTAACTTTGTAACCAGCCAGTCCACACCCACACTTTCATGATCTCCCACTACAGAATGTGGGTATTAAGCAGAGCTGCAAACTTGTATCCTCACCCCTCAGAGCAAATTAGTTCCCAAACAGAAATTTGTATAACTATCAGAAAATAGAATTGGGACGAGACTTCACAAGAGAATAAGGATCTATTAAAAAAGCTAACTACCTTAGGGCTGAGCCTGGGTGGCACGTAGTGGTTGTGTGTGGGACTGCGGTCCACTGAGTTGGCAGTTCAAATCCAGCAGCAGCTCTGCAGGAGCAAGGCTGGGCCTCCTACTCCCATCAGAGGGTAGTGATGCCCAAAAAGCAAACAAACAAAAAAAAAGGTCACTGCCTAAAAAATAAAAAATAAAAAAAGTTCACTATCATGAAGTCAATTCTGACACCTAGCAAACCAGAAACCAAAAAGCAAAACAACTCCCGCCCCGCCCCCCAAACTTAGGTTAATTAATATTTGAAATTTCCCTGCCCCTGTGATTTTTTAACTTCCTTGGAGATGTGCCCATTGAGACTAGTAGTTAACCTTTGGTTTCTAAAGAGAAGGACAGGCATTCAAGGCCTGTGCCCTTGCTGAGGCCACTCTTGGCCAGGGGTGTCTGAGGCTGGAGGCCCCCTGCAGAGGCCAGCCCTCCGTGTCTGTCCTCCACCCACAGTGAGGACACAAAGCATGATGGAACTGGCCTGAGCTGGCGGAGGTCCCCTGGGGACGTGACAACAGTACAGTCCTTGTGAGTCCCCAAATACCAGAAACTCAGCCCAAAGTAGAACAGTGACAAGTTGGTTGGCCCTTTAAAGCCAACTTCTCTTCTGAAGAAAGTACATCGAGCTGTCTGATATGTGCCACATAGTTCCCTCTTTAGTTCACTTCAGCCTAGTCACTGGGCGGTTGATTGATCTGAGGGGTTTTGTGTTTTCCTTTCTCTAGGGAGAACTGGCCTTCAGTATGACCAGGTGCCATGACACAGAAGCATGTATTTGCACCATGCTCCTTGACTTGGGGGAGAGAGAGTTCATTTACAAAAGAGAGCGGGCTGGTATGGTTGACTTTCATTTTGTTTTCAACAGACGCGATTTGAAACAGGAGCTCGGGGAAACTACACAAGGAAGTGGCCTGTCTGCATCGAGAAGGACGGGAAGACCGTCAGGGCAACAACACTGAACCTACATGGAAGGGCTGATTCCCCAGAAGCCAAAGTGGCTTTGTCTGAGAGGACAAGGGAAGAAGAGTCAAGATACCAAGTGAAAAAAGACTTAGAAGAAAATTTTTTCTTCCACCTGGGCTCAATAAAGAAAGGACAACCAGGGGTGAGAGAAAGAACAGACTGAGCTCGTGTGGAGAGGAGCCTCTGAAAAAGCAGAGGGAGCCACCACGCAGCCACAGCCTCCCCAGCAGAGGTGAGCCGAAATGCCAGGCACAGTAGAGATCCTCTTGGAGGTACCCAGTCCTTACCTTTAGCCAAAGGGTCCCTGGATGCTGCAGCATCATCCAGAAAGCTTGGATGAGAAGCAATCCACAATAAAACTCCACGGTAGTTAAATAGGGAAATGTTGATTACACGCAGCTGGGCGTAGTCGCTTGGTGAGAACAGATGGTGTACACGCTTATCAGGAAAGGGAGAAGAAAAGAAGGAAAGAAGGACTGATAGGACTCTAATTCTTGATCTTGGAGGCAATTTACATGGTATGCTCAGTATGGGAAAATCCACCAAGCCATACCATAGACGGATAGTTTCTTCTATTTTCATGCTTTGTATACTCTTCTGCATGTCTGCTAGCTTTCATAAATACTTTGAAGAAAGAATAGAAGATGATGACACTATTCAAGAAATGGGGAGCAGGTACTGGGGACCTAATTGTAGGCAGGATGTTTTGAAAGTGATGATGGAAACAAGTGTGCAAATGTATGGATACAATCGACGTATGTATGGATCATGATGGGAGTTTTATGAGACCCCAATAAAATGATTTATATTAAAAAAAAGGAGGGGGAAAGAGGAACTTATACCAAGGTCTCAAGTAGAACATATTTGGAAATGAAGATGGCAACATGTGAACAAAAATGCTTGATATAAATGATGCATGGGTTGCTATAAGAACCCCCAAAAACATCACTGAAAATTAAACAACAACAAAGAAATAGGGATCTTGGCAGTTCTGAAAGCTGCCCAGAGAAGAGGCATCACCTGAGCAGAACTCAATCGCTAGGAAAGAGGGCCTCAACCCAGTAGATTCAGTTCTGGCTCAGGTGCAGCGACTCAACTCTTCCGAGGTGGATGCATTTTGGATATGCCAAAGAAATTCATTTATAATTAGGTAAACAAATGAAATTAATAATGCAAGTGACAGGTGTCTGTACTGCGAGGCTGGCAAATTCTATAAGTACATCCACAAGTTATAATTTTAAGAGCTGTTTTTGTAGGCACAGGCTTTCTAATGACATATTCACCCCTGCACAGTAGAGGAAAGATGCCAAGCCACCCTTCCTGTGACCTCTGTTTTACTTGCCTCTTTGCAGACTTCTCCCACACATTCCATGTTCAGGCTAATTACAGTTCAAATAAGTTCCAATGTCTCTTTATTTTTATTTCACATTGAAGTCTTCTCAGAGAATTTTCAACTCCTGTTGTTAGATCCATTGTTTTAGATCACATTGCTTAATTTCCACACAAGGAAAATAACCCCCAAAAGTCAGAGTGAAAATTTTCAGGATAAAACGTAGACTGAATGGATATGATGGTTCATGTGAAGCGTCAACTTGGCCATGATTCCCAGTAGTTTGGCAGGCATTTCTTTTCCATCATGTAACATGATGTAATCACCTCCATGAGGAAATCATATGTGAGCAACCCTTCAGGAAGCAAGAGGAGTTTCCTAAGGGAATGGCCTGCCTCTAATGTAAAGCTGGATATTCTATGTAGGCTAGTCTGGATCTGGACTGGGCCAGCAATCTCCCACCTGAGGTTCTCGGGGACATGAGAGAGCAATGTGTTGCCTGAGCTGCAGCTCTGGGGATGTGCTACCTCCAGCAGAAAGACCAGGAGTCAGTGGCCTTATCTGCTGATTCTGAGTTTGTCATCCCTGCAAGTCAGGCACAATCTCCACCATGACAAATGGCCCTTGGACTCAAGATTTGCCAGTCTCCAGAGCTGTGTGATCTACTTCTCTGAATTAAATCTCTCTCTCTAGATATAGATACATGTATGTATATATATACACACACTTATATGTATACATCTATAATCACATATATTAGTATCACAAAAATAAGTGTATTATATGTATGCATACATCAGAAAATACATATAAAAAGTGTGTGCATATGTGTCGCTTCACTGATTTTACTCTTCTAAAAAACCTCGCCTAAAATAGTGGCGAATATTCAAGGGGAGTGCAAAAAAGTTCATGGAAAAATTGAACACAAATAAGGAGGTCTTTACATGAAATTTTTGAAGCCAACTCATATTTTTGTAGTAAAAGCATACAAGATGTTCTAGAGCTAAATATGCTTTAGGTAGTTACTATTACAAAATTGTGAATTACATTAATGTTTTAAAAATGGAATAATGCCCATGACATGGAAATGAAAGAAGGAATCAAAATGTAGTAGCAATACAAATAAAATATTGATGAAGCTTTACACAGAAATCATGAAATGTGTAATTGTACATGAATAGTTACCATAGAAGCCCTGGACATTCTATAGGGTAGTATGTGCACATGGCTATCGTTGTTAGTTGATTCTGACTCTCGAATGCCAGAAATATGCAGACTGGAAGTGCACCATGGGATTGTCAAGGCTGTAGCCTTGTCAAAGCAAGATTACCTGGCATGCCCTCTGAGGCACTTCTGGGTGGGTCCAAATGGGGTGGTTCAGCTAACAGAGGAGTGTTTAGTCATTTGTTCCAGCCAGGTGACATACATTAAAGGGAAGGACTGTATGTTTCAAGGCTGTGTGTGGGTAGTGACCCTCTTGATTATTCTCATTGAGATTTGTTTTGTCTGAAGTCCATCTTCGTTATCAAAGTCATATTCAAGGAGACTTCCAGCAGTTTGTGAAAAAAAAAAAGTTCCCTTATCTTTCCCTTCCATATCCCACCACAATCTTTAATCTTTACAAAGCTTCCTGTAGAACCTTAGGCTTGAGAAATCCCGAAGAGTATTTTTACTTTCCTTTTCTTCAAGCAGTTGGGCTCTTTAGAAATGACAGCATGAATGATCTTTCAGTGAAAGTCCCCCATCATGTTCAAACAGAGGTATGACACCAAACTGCAGCCCAGCACATTACCCTGAGGTCAATGCAGACTCACAGTGACACTATCAGACAGGGTGGAACTGCTCCTGTGAGTTTCTGAGACTGCAGCTCTTTATGACAACAGAAAGACTCGTCTTTCTTCTCAGGAGCAACTGGTTTTCAACCTGCAGGTCCTGTCATCAGCAGCCCTGAGGGGTAAAATCAAAAGTCTAGCTAATCTGCAACCCTGGGTGCCTAGCCCTGCAAAGAGAAATACCTGTATAAGCCTCTAAGTGCACTGGCATAGAAGTCGACAGCATCTCCCACCACGCATCTCCTGAAAATGACTTCTGAGCACTAGGTTCTACTGGCATCAAACATGTGCAGTCACAATCCTACAGACATGGGTCCATGCCTCAGTGCCTTCGATCATGCCACTCCTCCTGTCTGGACTGCTCTTCCTCCCCATAATCGGAGTCCTCGGTAGGGATTCTGCTTTGCATGAAGAACTTCCCTCACCATCTGCATTTGCATGAAGAGAGAGTAAACGCTAAGGAGGCAAGCTTGGGTGCAGCTGTTTCAAGAACAGGCATCGCACTAACTGATTGTTGTCTAAAAAAAAGTCCCCAAATAAAAGTTGTTACGCTATTATGTGGACACCTAGAAATAGTAGTTTTCACTTCTTAACCTTCTTATATACTTTGGTCATGTTATCAGGAAAGACTGACTAGTTCCTGGGAAATGTCATCACGCTTGGTACAGTACAGGGTGAGTAAAAAGGAGGAAGATTCTCCATGAGAGGGATTGACACAGCCCCTACCACAAGCTCAGTATGAGGATGGGACAGGACAGGAAGTGTTTACTCCTGCTGGACACTGAGCAGGAAAAGACGCGTTGGCCCCTAACAACAGCCCTAGTTTATTCTGAAAACTTCACAGCCATGTTCAACCAACATGTGCCTGAGTCCACCTAAAAACTCCAGCACATGTGCACACGCATGCACACACCCATTCAGACATACCCTGGTTGGGTCCTGCACTGAATATATTAGTGAGTGCTTGGGATTCGATAAGTGTCCAAATAAGTGTTGTTTTTCACTGAAGAATGAATAAATACAGCAACATGCGTAGATATAGTCTAAGGTACAGTCCAAAATGAAGATAGGTATTAAGAGGGAACAGATACTAAACCTTGAAAACATACCAGATAAAACAATCTAAGTAAACCTAGA
The DNA here is from genome assembly GCA_004026705.1 of Nesogale talazaci. Classification (NCBI taxonomy): domain Eukaryota; kingdom Metazoa; phylum Chordata; class Mammalia; order Afrosoricida; family Tenrecidae; genus Nesogale; species Nesogale talazaci. Next base: position 48,247 of record PVJH01006675.1, read on the forward strand.
TAATATTATTCTAAAAGAGTTAGTAGCAAAAGCTAATTTCTAACTCTTCAAAGATTAGTTTTAGAGTATTAATCACAATAGCAATAATGGCAGAGATGAACTATGAAAGTAGTTTCTTATGAACCAAGAAGTTATGCTGGGCTCATTATCTATGTACCTATGGTAGTTATATAATCTCTTGTCAATTTGATAGAAGAGAGTCTAGCCTGTCAATTGAGTCACACCCTGATGGTGCCTCCTTGTGGGCCTGGCCTTCTCATAAGGAGAGGCCTGGTATCTCCCACACACACACACACCCCATCCCCCCACACACACAAAGACACTCTGCTTCACTTTCCTGTTGAGGAACCACTTTTAGCCCCACTGATGGCAGCCAGCGTCCTGGAGATGTGTCAACTGCCATTGGATCTACAAGACTTTGTACCTACTGGCCTATGACCTTCCTCCATTCTGCATCATTGCGTGTGGCTGCATGAGTCAGAAAAAGAGTTGATGGACTAGCATCGTACTTATGGACCTGATCTAGCCTGGGCTGGTTGCTTGATTTCTAATGACTTCTTCACAGAAAGCTCTCTCTTACACATATGTGAGTGTCTCTGGATTTATTTCTCTACCCAATCCCGGCATAACACTCTTGTTTATCTATCATCTACCTCAATTGTTGTAATAGTTGCATGTAGACATGATTTCGAATTTATATATAAGGAAATCGAGATGCAGAGATGTTAGGGAGCTTGCTCAGAGTCATGGTGTTATGACCTGTGAAGCTAGAAAATGAGTACAGGTCATACCCTGGTGTTGACGGAGGAATGGGTGATGGGAGGCGAAGGGAGGTGGATGGCAAAAGAACAGCACAAGCTCAATTAACAGGAGGCTTGTCTTGGCTACAAGTGCACATAAGAGAGCAAACAAAAGTCAGCAACATGAGATAACAAAGAACAGCAATCCAAAGGAAGTCTCTGAATTGTTAAACAGAAAAAAGTTCCAGAACAAAAACAAGAGTTGGTAAATGGTTGGGATTTTTTTAGTGAAAAGGATGTGTTCAGCAATACTAGAGGTCCAGGGAGGATAGCTTGGATCTTTTTCTATAAGGTAGCAAGGCATGATGAAAACTTAAGGACCCTACCCACCATTAACAAGACACACAGAGAACACAGCTCTTTGCTGTAGAGTCGGTTCTGACTCACAGTGACCCAGCATGTGTCATAACAGAACAACGTGTCACAGGATGTTCTGTGCTTGACTCTTCAGAAGTAGAACACTGGGCCTTTCTTGCAAAGCCCCCTGGAGAGACTTGAACCTGCAGGGTGGCAGTCAGACTTGGGAACTGGTGGCTGCAACCCTGCTTGTCTGTCCCTCATCAAAACCAACTGCCACAGAGTCAAGTCCGAGTCGTAGGGTCCAAAGCAGACAGAGCAGAGTTGCATAGTGATCCTGAGGCTACAAACTCAAGAGACACAAACAGCCTCGTCTTTCTCCCTCCGAGCAGCTGGTGGGTCTGAATGATGGATTTTGCAGTTAGCAATGCTTAACCCACTGTACTACCAAGGCTCCTTTTTATTCACCACAGAGCATTATAAAATGATAATGGATATAAAATTATATCCAAAAGATATAGCATCTGGGGTCTTCAGGTTTGAAATTAAACAAGCGGCCATCTAGCAGAGAAGCAACAAGCCCACAGAGAAGAAGCACACTATCCTGTGAGATCATGAGGTATCAACGGGATCAGGTAACAGGCACCAGAAGACCCCAAACTAACTAACAAACAAGCAAAACCCAAATAGTTGAGAACAAGGAGTTGGAGAGAGGCCCCAAATCCATCTGTAGACAATGGAACAACACCCCCTTCCCCCTCCACACACACACCTTTCATGGAAGGGTCACGAGGAAGGGATGAGTCAGTCAGGGCACAGTATAGTACTGAAGAAATGCACAGTAGTTCTCTAGTTCTTTGAGGCTTCTTCAACCCCCATTACCATGATTCCGGTCCTGTATTTCATTTCTGACTAGACCAGGGCATGTACACTGGTGTAGAAAAGAGTTCACGGCCCATGGAATCCAGGTCTGATAAATGCCTCAGGAACAGAAATGGGAGCAGTGATACCATGAGCGCAGGGGGAAGGGAAAGGGAGCAGGGAGGAAGGGGGACCCGATCACAACGATCAATACATAATACCCACCTCCTCAGGGGGATGAACAACAGAACATGGGTGAAGGTAGACTGCAGTCAGTGTATGATATGATGACAATAATTATAATTTATGAAAGGGTCAAGAGAGGCTGGGGGGAAAAAGAGGAGTTGATATCAAGAGAAAGAGAGGAGTTGATATCAGGGGTTCAATAGAAAGGAAATATTCAAAAAATGATGACAACATATGTACAAATATGCTTGATACAACTAGTGTATGGAAGGTTATAAGAGCTGCAAGAGCCCCCAATAAAATGATTTTTCAAATTGGTCTGTTGCAATATTTGGAGATGATTTTTTTCCCTCCACATATAATTTGGTTCCTGAAAGCTATCTGTGTTTCATGATCAAAGGGCACAGGTAAGCCTAAGATGCTATTTCTCACAAACTAATGATTTATCATCTGTTTATAAATCCCCCCCCACCCTCCACCCCCCCCCACACACACACACACAAATCTCATGGAGCTGATTCCAAGGCAGAGCAACTCCATGGACGACAGTGCGGAAGCGCTTTGTGGTGTGTGTTCTGCTGTCATCTTCATGGGAGGAACCAGGGTGGGGCAGGGGTGCATGTGCTGCTAAGTGAAACGTTGGCAGTTCAACCCAGATGGGACAGTCTGCTTCTGGGAAGACTCCCAGTCTTAGACGCCCCATAGGACAGTCCTACCCACAGCGCCTACAGGGTGCTATCGTCCCACAGGTGCAATCGAGTTGATATGAACCCAAGCCCCAAAGATGGCATACCTAGATCTTTATTGCCAGCATACATCCTATAGCATTTTTAGAGGGAAAGAAAGGACTCACTCCAAAACATTTTAATTATGGTATATTTATAGAAATAACAGACATATTATAGGTTTCCCCTTTATACAGGCCCTTTGTGTGCTTGTTTCTCATGCATCATATGCAGATTACATGCACACGTGAAAGCTATTTATGTGGATGTGTTATTGGGGGGGGGGGGATCTGGTAGTGAATAAGAGTCCCTGGGTGAAGTGCTTGACCACCAACCAAAAGGCTGTCAGTTCAGACCCACTGGTGAGTGTGTTGCAAGACAGGCTTGACCGTGAGTGTTTGAAAGAGCACAGCCTTGAATACCTTTAGAATACTTTGAGTGTGCATATAAGGAATCCTCTGGGCTTGAATTGGCCTGAGAGACAATCACAGCACCAACACGTAAGGATTCCACATGCTTAAATTCACTGTTAGCCAATTTCATGTAATAGGGAAAACATTTGAGATGACAAACTAGGTGGTATTATAGAGATGCAGCATATCCACTAGGTAGTGGCATTGTGACTTAATCAGTGCAGACTGAAAGAACCATCTCCAAATGTTTCCCATAGCTCCTATATCCTGAACACTTACAATGTATCTACAAATACTTAGACACAGTCATTGCCCTTGCAAGTAGAGCTATGTTACCAATTTTATGCCAATGTGTCAATCAGAAACAAATAAACCAAGGAGTCCTGACAAATGAACAGAGCATCCACCTGGCTAAAGGGTTTTGCAAACAACTTACTTCCTGCTGTGGATGAAATTGAGTCCACCCCAGGATATTTGTTGAAATCCTATCTCCCATACCTGCGGATGCCATCTTTTTGGAAAGTTCTCTTTGCTATGGTAACTAGATCATACTTAGGCAGGGTGGGGTCTAAATCCACTCACCTGTGAATTAAAAAAAAAGAAGCTGAATGGACCCAGACCCACAAACAGGGAGAAGAGGAAGACGGAAGACACAAAGGCATTTTCCAAGGATTACTAGGACCTACAAAGTGCTGCAATAGACAAAGAAGGACCTTCCACAAAAACCCCAACATTTTCTAGCCTCCTAAAATGGACCCAATGGAATAAAAGGCTGGAAGCTTATTAATTTAAAATAGACCAGGGCTATTTGGAACGACCAACCTGGACACACATTTTTTATATTTTAAGCACAACTAAGATTTCCAACATCACATATCAGGCAAAAATTAGACTTCTCAGCAGTAGCTTATCTCTACAATAAACACAATAAGAGATCAGAGTGCACGTGGGGCGGGATGGGGAGAAGCAGATTTAGGGAAAGGCATACCCATCTGATTCTTTAGAATATTGCCTCTCACAACAGTAATTTCCTTATGAAACACAGCAACTGACAATTTGACTATGCAATCAATCTAATTCTCAATAACTCATTCAGGTACCACCCACTAATCTATAAACTTTTCAGAGATAACTAGCTATTCCATCTGAAGAGCAGTTGAGAAATCAGAGCTACTGAGAGAGAATGGTTTCTTCATGAATGAGCATATGGCTGTATTTAAATCAGTGGTTCTCAACCTTTCTAGTGCCATGACCCTTTAAAATGGTTCCTCTGATTGTGGTGACCCCCTCCCCAACCTTAAAGTTATTTTCATTACTACTTCATAACTGTAATTTTGCTATTGTTATGAGCTATAATGTAAATATCTGGTATGCAGGATGTATTTTCATTGTTACAAATTGAACATAATTAAACATAATTAAAGCATAGTGATTAATCACAAAGCAAGATGTAATTATATATTGTGAAGTAATTATGTGTGTTCTGATGATCTTAGGCAACCCCTGTGAAAGGGTCCTTCAACGCCCACAGGGGTCATGACCCACAGGTTGAGGACCATGATTTAAATGAGCACTACTCTCCAAGGTCCTCTGTGTCCTGCCTGTGTGGACTGGCTGTTGCCCTTGTCCAAGGAAAACCAGCAAAATCCACTGTCATCGAATCACTTCTAATATCTAGCCAGTCTCCCAATAGGACACATTAAGACTATGCCTTTGGGTTTCTGGGGCAGTACATTTTTACTGGGAACCAAATAGCCCCAGAGTTCTCAAAAGAGCAGATAGTGGCTTTGACCCGCTGACACTGTGGTTAGCAAGCCAATGAGTAACGGCACCACTGCTTTTTCGCCTAAGGAAATGCGGGCAAAGAAAAGCCAGCTGGAGTGCAAATGTGCGTGTGCAAGTGTGATGAACAGGAGGGCCCACTGCCCGCCGCACGAGGACGAAGTGGTTAGCTGATCTGGAGTTGGCCCCCACTTCATGATTTCAGTCTGGACTCTTGTGATCCATAGAGCTCTCTTTCACTGGCTGTCTCACGTTGAGCACCAGGCCTTTCTTCTGAGTCCCCATCAAAGTCTGGGGGCCCTGCTGAAACCTGTTCAGTATCACAGGCATACATACTTCTCCATTCATGGAAAAGCCGTGGCCACACATGGTGTGTACTGGCGGGGATTCAAATGCACTCTTCCAAATGGAAGGCGGGGGTTTACCCCAAGAAAATGGAGGTACCCTCTGCTTTAAAAAAAAAAAAAAGTCTTGGTGGCAGAGGGGTTACATGTTGAGCTGACAACCACCAGGGCAGTAGTTCAAAACCACCAGACATTTTGTGGGAGAAAGAGGAAGTTTTCTAATCCCATAAAGAATTAGTTTTGGAAACCACAGGGATAGTTCTACTCTGACCTATGTTGTCACGATGAGTCAGAAGTGACAGGATGGTAGTGAAGTGGTTTCTCAGTATGCTTTGAAAACCCCCAAGGGTGCCCCATTCTAATTAGAATGCAACTCAAACCCCTTTCTCAAACTTAAAGGTTTTGTGTAATCTTCCTCCCACCTGAGTTCCTTTCTTCTTTGTGCACCTTCTCCATTGGCCTGTTTTCCAAGCCCACTCTTCCCACAGTGGTCTGCTTTCTATTTCCTAAGTGCATTCTTGCCTTCTGGCTTACTGATGAATCTTCCCTTGGTTCTTCTTCTTGGTTTTCCTTCATCGGACTGGCCCCTGGGTTCATTCATAGAACCCAGTTCAAATAAACTCTCCTCAGAGAAGTCTCTGAGCGAGTCACCTCGTCACTAAACATCACTGTTGAAGCTGAAATATGCCAGGGTGCCTTCTGCTATGTGGTGGGTACTTAGTAAATTCCAACAGAAAGTCTCAATTTATGGGCAACTGGTGGTGGTGTGGCACTCTGGTGATCTAGCGGCGACCTATGCATTGAGCTGCATACCACAAAGCCAGTAGTTTGAATCCACCAGCCACTCTGAGAAAGAGGAGGCTCTCTGCTCCAGTAAAGACTTAATCTGGGGAATCCTAGAAGGGTCCCTTATACCTTGGAATCTTGAATGACAGTGGGTTGTGTTTTTAGTATGCAAGAAGTTGCCCAAGAGCCACAGTCGAATCATTCTCTATTGCCTTGACAAACACACCTCAGCCCCTGTCCTGTCACACCACACACACACACACCACAATGGCCCATGGCCCCTTGGCACACCAACCCTAGTTCTCCTTCCACCACCTGTGGAAGGTGAGGGTGACTCCTGTACTTTTGAAAAGTACACTCAACTTCTTTCCCCTCTCCTCGATTGGGAGGCGTTACTCCCCCATCTCCTAAAGAGCTTCCCGCATGAAATACAAAGCAGATTTATGTTCACATCGCTGTGGTAAAATGATGCTGTTTTCAGATGGTGCTAATCCCTGGGCGTGGGGAGTGGCTGGAGGGAGAAAAGATCGTCTTTGCCTGTAAAAAGCTTCTCAACTGGCAGTATGCTTTTCTTAATTGTCAGTGAGTGGGAACAAGTCGAGAACACATTTCATTCTCCACTTTCTCCATGGCCCAAGGAAGGGAAGTTCTTGGTCAGATACAAATGTTGGTGGCAGCGGAAAGGGAAGTGGATGGCTCATTCCTGGCCCCCTAGATTACCAACCGCCTTCTAAGAACAAAGAAATATCAAGGGGGGAGGAGACCCAACTGGTCCACAGGACTCCTTCCTCTCTTTTACCCCATAACCTCAACCTCACAATCTCATTCCTCCTCAGTCCAACCAAAGGGTGGCCAAGTTTGTAACCAAGTCTGAGGCATTCCTGCTAGTTCCTATCTGAGAAGTCATTACCAGGTTAACAGCTTCCGCTGCTTTACCACCGTAAGGGAATGATGCTCTGACCTCCTAAAATGGGACCAGAAATACAGTTCCCTACTGGAACACTGCCCAATGAATATTGCCTATTTGATATGCCCAGCTTGCCGCAAAGCAAAGATGTCTTTAACCCCTACAGGTGAACTTGAGAACTACCGGGTGTGCTGTCAGACCTTGTGCCTAAGATAGACAAGAGATAAGGTTAAAGTCAACTTTATTTCAACTTCGAGGGGGGAACATGGCCCTGGACAGTTTTCTTCCAGCCGAATTACCTTCTCCAAGTGAATCAAAAGACAGCCTCACAGCGTACAGTTGGATGAAAATGTTGAGAAGGTGAGCAGGACCCTCAGTGAAAACACATTCAAAATAAAAGGAACTTTGGCGATCCGAGGCCCTGGGAATAACGAGCAGACACAGCACACGCCGCTGGCACACTAACCACAGGAAAACAAAAAAACATGTCACTGGTGTCACCTGTTCAGGATGATTAAAGCCCATATCAGGAGTAATGAGACGTATATTCAAATCAAGGCATACATATGAACTGACTGTGCACCAGAAACCGGAAAAGAGGAGTTGAAGACCTTCCAACGATAATGTGGGCTGTGAAGCATTCAACTTGTGCAGGAGTGAGGTCTGTTGATCTAATTCCATAAAGAAATCCCAGCGGGCAGTTCTCGTCTGGCACCTGAAGTCATCATGTCAGGCACAGACCGAGAGGTACTTAAGGACAGCAGCATGCTATCAAGACATTGTGGGATGGCAGGTATAAATCAGAGGTAGATTCTGATGATTACCTGTTCTAGCATCACTCTCCTAATGACAGCATTCTTATTTGGTAAATACTGTAAAGTATAGCTAGAATGTTCTGTCTCATAGGGTTTTGGGGAAAATTAAATGAAATGCTATATGTGAATATGAATTAGGTGCCAATACAAGGGACCTTATGCACAACAGAATGAAACAATTCCTGGTCCTGCCGACATACTGGGCACAGAATGGGTACCATGTATGTGTTTTGCTTTTCTCACTCCCCTTAGACCAGCGGTTCTCAACCTGTGGGTTATGACTCCCATGGGGGTCATAACAGTACTACATAATTTCATAACAGTAGTGAAATTACAGTTATGACATAGCAACAGAAATAATTTTATGGCTGGGGGGGGTGTCAACACAACATTAGGAATTGTATTAAAGAGTGGTGGCATTTGGAAGGTTGAGAACCACTGCCTTAGACACTACCTAGAATCCGTGTTACACAGACCTCTGGGGTTCACCCCTACAAGGAATCATAAATTCTGCACAAGCCCTCTAGTGATCTGCATGGTGAATAAGGTGAAGCCCACCAGAGAGATGTGGCACACCATACTATTTCACATTTCTTCCCATAATGTCCCCTCTCCATGGGGACATTGACCCTCTCCAACAGAAGAGATGGGCTGGGAAGTTCAGTCCCGGGCATTGAACTCGAGGACAGAAAGACTTAAGAACTGCCCCCTAAGGTTTTATTGAAGCACTGGTGAATACAGGCATTCTCTTACCATACAGGTTCTCTCTCTGAACCTGAAAGGATTTTTCTATTATTATTTATTTGGGGTTATAAGCACATATAGGGTATTGTCAACAAATCTAGGGAAATGTAGGCAAAACAGCAATTCCATTTTTCCTGTGCCATTCAAACAAGGCACGGTATCACATGAGATTACGAGCGAAGTCAAAATATTGTTCCAGAAATGGGTCTTCAGGCAATGAGTGTATATGGGTAAGGTCAGATGAAGGTCAACAGAAGTCCTTTTTCTACAAGAGTTCTCCTTATAAACCCCAATTGCCCCTATCTAAAGTGTGACAGAGAAAACTAGCAAACAATCTAAGGCTGTCTCATTGCTATAAAAAGCAGTCTCTAGTGAGACCAACAAGGGACCCACATGAACCAATTTGCTTGCCTTCAGCGGGAAAATACTCTGGCGGTTGCCATTAGGTCCCAGAGAGTTAGCGCCTCACGTAAATAAAAAGACAGTCTCATGCTCTGTAGATGGAAGAAGAAGTGGGCCATCTGAGAGTTCAACATCCTGGATGGTGAAGTCGAAGAGGCTCCCAGAGGCCTCAAGAGCCCTGGTGCTGCCTAAGGTGATGTCATGTCTATGTGGCCAGCAGGTGGCCAAGGCCATGAGCAACGTCTGGCCAGAGGGGGAGATGGGTTCCAGACCTTTGAAAAGCATCCTGAACCCCCTGTCAAATCATAGCATTCAGGGGTTCTGCTTAACCCTTTCGTGACTTTGAATGAAAAAATAAAAGACACCATGTACTGGTATCATGAATAAGTTGTCAGAAATGGGACTTTTCTTGCGGGGACACACTTAAATATAGTACATACACTCATACGCTACATACAGACTCTGGCACTAGGATTGAGGTCTGTTTTTGTTTTTTATTTATTTTTCAATTCATGCAGTCCCACAGATGCCCGTCAGTTACCAAAGAGCACCCAGCGGGCTAAACAGAATGGCCAATAGGCAGAAACCATCAGTCACTCCATGGGAGAAAGATACGGCTTTCTATCCCAGTAAAGATGCACGGTCTCTGAAACCCACAGAGCAGGTCGGTCTTCCTGGTCCCATAGGATCGGGTCCCTACAAGGCATGGTGGACTGACGGCTCTGAGCTTAGCTGTGCGGTTTGGTCAGTCACCAGTTCATAGCGCGACTACCACTGGGATAGGAAGTTCTGAAGAAACCTCAGAGCACGGGAATGTTGGTCACTGGCAATAAAAGAAAAAGTTGAAGCGAATATGACTGCTGAGTTGAGAATCTGGAGTTTGTCTGGCTCCTGAAATTCTGACATTTTGAATGCTAGCCTCCCTTCCACACCTCACCCTTTTTAAACATCACTTTTTTTTTTTTTTTAGCCATCACTGCCCTGTGATCGGGAATTGAACCTCCATCCCAGTGTGCCGCAGTCCCGCGCATCGCTCTTGAAGGGCAACTTTCCCTGAACTCGTGTTCCCCTGACGTGCCCGAGAGAGGCGACTCTGGTCTGCTTGTTTGGGGACATCACTTTTTATAGATGTTCTTCTACCCTAAAATAGGAGCACACAGGGCTGGAGCTGAGATCCCGCAGACCCCCAGTGGCCGCAAAATGACAAGTTGCTCTGGTATCTCCAAAACGCAGGGCCACTCAAACACTGTCATCTCCCCACCGCAGCCCCGACCTCCTGGGCTTGTTTTGTTAGAACTAGGACCGCCGTGGTACTACTCGGACCACTTTCGATGGCCCGGATGGAACCGTCCCTACCCCACGCCTGCTCCAGGCTCACAGAGCCTTCCACGAGAAAGCAGTGGGGAGCCTGCCTGCGGGCGATCCAGTTCTCCAGCTCGACACCTCCCTCTGGGCTAGACTCCAGCCCCCCCGCGCCCTCCCGCCGGCCCTCCCCCACCAGCGGCCCGCAGCCGGCCTTCTCCACGGCTGGGGGACCCGCAGCGTCCCACCCGGGCCAGTCCCGCGTCCGAGCGCCCCCTCCTCCACGACGGCCTCTGAGGGAAGCGCCGCAAAGAGAATCCCCGAGGCTGCCCGGGGGGTGCGGGGGGCGAGTCGCCCGGGGTGGGGGTGGGGGGGCGGTTCCTGTGCCTCTTCCCCTGTCTCCGGCGGGAACCCCGCTCGCTCACCCCGCAATGCAATCCCGTCGCCACGCGAGTGCGGGTCGCGGGAAGGGGAGGGGGGGACCGCCGTGGCCCATGAAGGGGTGGGGGGAGAGACCGCCGCCGACGCGTCCCGGGCTCCGCCGCCCCCGCCGCCTCCTGCGCGCCGCCACTCCGCGGCTCCGCGCCCGCCCGCCCGCCCGCCGTGCGCTCGCTCGCTCCCGCCAGCCGCCGCAGCCCGGGGCGGGTGGAAGCGGCGGGGAGATGGCGCGGGTCCGGGACGCCTCTGCGGCGGACGCCTGGCCCCCAGGCCAGGGTGGGAGGGGGCAGAGGGGAGGGCACCGCCGCCGCCGCCCCCGTAGCCTCAGGCGCCCGCTAGCCCAGGACTGGGGGCGAGCGCACGGGCAGCGGGGAGGCAGGGGCGCTGCGGCCAGGGCTCCCCGAGTTCGCCCAGGAAGGTGCCCTGTGCTGGGACGGGGGGAATCCTCCCTAGCCCCGGGGGCGGCGAGGCAGCGGTGCGGAGCCCCCTACCTTTCGGGCGGCGCGGACGCCAACCGCGCGCCCTCGCCAGGCGTCCGGGACAGGAAAATCACTGGGGAGGGAGGGAGGGAGGGCCAGGGAGGCAGCGGGTGGCTTCCGGACAAGGTAGGAGGACCGATTTGCATAGCCAAGAAGACACTCCCATCCTGCCCTAATTTAGCTGGAAAACTGCGGGGCTGCCTGGGTGCTCCCCGTACCCGCCGGCGGCCGGCCCTGGCCGCTGGACTGGACGGCGATGACCAACAAACCCGGAGACTTGACCGACTGGGACCTGTGCGGGACCAGGGGCGGGGGACCAGAGGGGGGTTGATGTCCAGCGGTAGAAAGGGATCCCCATAATAGTTCAGAATTCTTCAAGAACAAAATTACCTAGTGTTATCAGTAGCTTGGAAATATTCATGTAAGAGAAGAACAAAGGTGGGATCTCTCTCTCTCCCTCCCTCCCTCTCGCAAACTCTCTGGTGGGGAGGGGGGAGAAAGAATCATATTAATGTTGTCTTCACCTGGTCCTAGTCCATTCGACTAATTGTTTTCATCTCTTGGTTGCTTTGTTTTCATCACCCATCATTTCCTCAGGACAAGGTGAGACCAGTAGTTGTGCCTTTGATGGCTGCTCGCAAGCTTTTCAGACGTCACCAAAGTAAGATGCCAACCATTGTCTTTGTGGTTTGTTCTGGCACTTGACCTTGGTGTCCCTAGAAACTATGTCCTAAGCACCCAGCATAGTGACTCATCCCTTCAAGGCAGTTTAGCTTGGCCCCCATAAGCTCTACCTCGTCCACATATGTTTGCAGCAAAGGTAACTAGCTGCACACATGTCCAAGCAAACCTATATATCTGTGAGTATAATCTTACCTTCCAACCCATACCTATTCAGCCTGTGTGTCTAATTCTTCCATTGATGTGTAGATCACCACTACTGGAATGGGTATCTAACAGTATTTACCTGTTTTCCTGAACGCTAGCACTACTCCGAGTGCCTTGTCTGCCTTCATCATTTTTATTTTTTAGTTTTGGCCAGCCTCCCTTAATGAATATTGTGTCCTCCTTACCCCTTGTTTGGAGCCCTAGTGGTGTAGTGGTTACACATGGGCTGTGATCTCTATGGTCAGCAGTTCAAGACCACCAGTGGTTTCTCAGGAGGATGACTGGACTTTATACTCCTGTAAACAGTCACAGCCTCAGAAGCCCCCAGGGGGCCACTATGAATCCACGTTGACTCCTTGGCAGTGAGTTTCTTTTGATTTCCCTAAGTTAAATCTACTTCTCCATTTGGAAGTTCTGAAATGATTATGAGCTCTTCTGGCAAGGTCTTTGAGACAAATTGTTATCTCTATTCCCTAGTTTGTTTTGTAGGTTAGTTGTAACTAGGACACATCTGTATCTAGGTTGATTTGTAGGTGTTACAATGTATGTTAAGCGCAGGTTGTTTTTAATTATCTGTCTAAAGAACTCTCTTCAATAGTTCTTGCAAAGTTGGTCTGGTTTTTTACCAATTCCTTTAACTTCTGCTTACCCAGAAATGTCATAACTTTGCCATTGTATCTGAGGGACAGAGTTGCTGGATACACAATTTTTAGTCTTTTTTTTTTCCTTGCTTGCAATGATTTCTACTGAGAAACCCAATGTTAGTCTTACTAGTTCTCCTTTGTAGGTAATGTTTTTTGCTTATCCCATGTTGCTGTCAGGATTCTTTCCTGGTCTTTATGTTCAGAAAGCTTGATTATGATGTGTCATGGTGATTTTCTTTTGGGGCTATCTTGCTTGGGGTACATATAACTCCTTGAATGCATATATTTTTATCTTCCATAATATTAGGGATTATCCCAACAACTCTTTTCACCGTTTCTTTAAACTTTTATTATTATTATTTAACATAGGATATATTATTCTTAGGAGCACATGCATGTGTAGAAACTGTAAAATCTGAGGATTTCTGTGAGAGGTAACAAAAATTTAAGCAGGATAATAAGGCTATAGCAATTTAAATCTTCTCTGGGTTAGTATTTTTGTTTTGTTTTGTTTTGGGCTTCACTGCCTTCAGGTGGTGGGAGTAGGAGGCCCAGCCTTTGCTCCGTGGAGCTGGAATCGAACCTCCATCCCAGTGGGCCGCAGTCCCGCACACAACCACTACGCCACCGGGGCTCAGCTATTTTTGGTATTTTTTGGAAGATATTTTAATAATATAAAATTTTTCATCGGCACTCTTATAGAAGAGATATTCTATTAAGATTAAAGGGGAGGGTCCGAAGGAGTAGGAGAGGACTTTGAGGACATGTGAGTCCTTTTGAATGACATGAAGTCTTACAAAGAAGGCAGTGTTTACTTGAGGTGTTCTTCATTTATGAATGATGCATTGTCTTAAAGTCAATATGTTTTTGTTTCATGATCATGTAGCTTCTGTTGTAAGACACTGAGTTATAAATCAAACAGTGGAGGTTTGAGTTTTCCCAGCGGTAGCTTGAGGCTGACAATCTTCTGAGTGAATTTGTTTATTAAAACTATCCAGAACACAGTTCTATTTTTCCCCAAGAATACCTTTTTTTAAAAATCATTTTATTGGGGGCTCATACAGCTTTCATCACAACCCATATACATACCCATTATGTCAAGCACATTTGTACATCTGTTGTCATCGTTATTTTCAAAATATTTTCTTTCTACTTGAGCCCTTTATTAGCTCATTTTTCCCCCTTCCGCCCCCACCATCCCTCCATCGTGAACCCTTGATAATTTATAAATTATTTTTTCATGTCTTACACTGCACTGACCTATGTCTTCCCTCACCCACTTTTTGTTGTATGTCCCCAAGGGAGGGGTTTATATGTAGATCCTTATGATCAGTTTCCCCTTTATCCCCACCTTCACCCTACCCTCCTGGTATCACTACTCTCATTATTGATTCTCAGGGGTTTATCTGTCCTAGATTCTCTGTGCTTCCAGCTCTTATCTGTACCCATGTACATGCTCGGATCTAACTGAATTTGTAAGGTAAAATTGGCATCATGGTTGGGGGGTGGGTGGAGGGAGGAGGTATTAAAGAGCTAGAAGAAACTTGTATGTTTAATTTATACTGCTCCCTGACTGGCTCGACTCTTTCTTGTGACCTTTCTGTAAGGGGATGTCCAATTGTCTACAGATGGACTTTGCTTCTCCACTCTGCACTCCCCCTCATTCACAGTGATATGATTTTTGTTCTAGGTCTTTGATGCCTGCTACACTTCATGATCACACATAGGCTGGTGTGCTTCCTTCATGTGGACTTTGTTGCTTCCCAGCTAGATGGCTGCTTGTTTATCTTCTAGTCCTTTAAGACCTCAGACACTGTATCTTTTGATCACTGGACACCACCAGCTTTCTTCAACCCACTTGCTATGCACCCATTTTGTCTTCAGCAATTATTTCATGGAGGTGAGCATCACAGAATGTCAGGCTATTAGAACAAAGTGTTATTGCATTAAGGGAGTACCTAAGTAGAGGCCCAATATCAGTCTGCTACCTTGATAGCATATAAATATATGTACATAGATCTCTTTCCCTGTTGTTATATGTAACTATATTTACATTTGTACATGTCTGTATTTAGACCTCTATAAATGCCCTTTGCCTCCTAGTTCTTCCTCTATTTTCTTTCAATTTCCTCTTGTCCCACTATCATGTTCAGACTTTATTTGCATTTCGGTGATTCCTCTTGGTTACACTGCCCTCGATCAAGTCCTAGCAGGCCTCCTGTGTCCTCCTCATCACCAGTTTTGGATGACTCGTTACCTTGTCCCTGGGTTTGTTAATACCCACTTTCTTTCCCCACCTCCTCTCCCCCATGTCCCCTCCACACCATTGGTTCCATTGTTTTCTCTCCAGATTGTTTATCCAGCCTGTTTTTGCAAGGTAGACCTGCAGAGATGATGATAATAAGCACAATCACAAGGCAGAGCAAACCAAAGCAACCAGAGAAAACCGAAAACCCAAACAACAACAAAAATGGCAAAAATGAGAAACGCCTGTAAGTAGATTCCAGGTCTGTTTGGTGAATTGGTAGAGTGTGATGGGGCGCCAGGCCCTGCCCCAAAGTCTATTTGGGGGATTCCTCCGGAATTTCATTGCTGTGCTCTTCTTGCTGCTCTGTTGCACACCCTTAGCGTTCCTTCCCAGTGTGGTGGGGGTCAGATCAGACGGTGCCTGCACTCTGCCTCAAGTGTTGTCCCCCGTAACACTATGGGTCAGCGATGGACATTGTGTCTCATGGTGGCTCCAGCCCTTTGGTCCTTTGTGCCTTGGCTGCTCCGAGCAGGCGTATGGTCCTCTAATTGTCCAGACCAATCCCTGGAGGAGCCACTCCAGTTGCTGAGAAGCTTCCAAAACAATTGCCGAGCTATCGGGACCTTGGTAGAGTGGTTGAGGAAGAGCAGACTATAACACTGTTGATTGGGTCCGAGCACTTCATCATAAGAAGTGTTGGAAACTAACAGTGCCTCTCTCCTTATTTCTCCTCCAGTAAGAATGATCATCTTGGTAATTTTCATAATGGAGAGACACTGGAACAAGTAACTATGACTAATTGAAATGGTAGAGTACGTGCATATGATCGGATCTATAACATCATGAAACATATGAGCTCTATGCTTGAGAAAGATGTCCACAATATGACTAAATTTAAACAAGTTGCAAAATAAGTTGTGTGGGGAAATCCTACTAAATAAAAAAAAAAGTTACGATGTAATAAAACTTACATTCATGCATCAATATTTCCTTATCAATCTGTCGCTCTTTAGTGACTTGTGTGTTGCTGTAAGGCTCATAGTCATGGCATTGATATTTCAGATGCAGACTGGGTCATCCAGTGTGAACAGGTTTCAGTAGATCTTTCAGCCTAAAAAAGGACTAACAAGGAATAGACTATGTACTTCAGAGTAATTAGCTGCTGAAAACCATACCATCAGCTTTGAAACATTGCCAGTTCCTGAAAACCTAGTGAATAGAAGCAGAACATTAGCAGAAACAGTACCAGAAGATGCGCCTCCTCCGGTTGGACAACCCAACCCAAACCCGCTGACATTGAGTGGATTCTGACTCATAGTACTCCAGAGGACAGGGCAGAACTGCCCCTGTGAGTTTCCAAGACTGCAGCTTTATTTTGGTAGAAAGCCCCATCTTTCTCTCACGGAGCAGCTGCTGGTTTTAAATTGATGACCTGAAGCTATCAGCTCAATGTATGACCAATCTGCCAAGTCACTCAACATATGGCTGAGCAAGAGCTGCCTTCTCAATGTAGAGTCCACTGTAAGGACTTGGCTGTAGTAAAACCTGTGCAGGAAAAAGTCTTCAAGCACTCCTTTGCTGATGGGGCATGACACAAAATGAGAAGAAGTAGGTGCAAACACCAATGAATAATTAGAACATGGCACATGCAAAATATGAATCTAGAAAAGTTGAAAAATGAAATAAAACACATAGAGATCAATTTCTTAGGCACTAGTGAGCTAAAACGGACTAGTATTTTTCATTTTGAATCATCATACTATGCCGGGATGAGAGATTTAAGGGGAATGGTGTTGAAGTCAACATCAAAAAGGAACTTTCAAGGTAAAATTTGAAGTATAATGTTGTCTGTGATAGGAGCATCTCTATATGTATATAAGGAAATTGAGTCACTACAACTATTATTCAATTTTATGCACCTAAACTAAAGTTTGTAAAATGCAAAAATTGAAGAATCTACCAGTGTCTTCGGTCAGAAATTGACCAAGCATGCAATCAAAATGCAATGATAATTACTAGAGATTGGAGTGCAAAAGTTGGAAATAGAGAGGAATGAATAATAGTTGGAAAATATGTTCTTGGTGAAAAAATGAAGCTGGGGTATACATGATAAATGTTTGCAAGGCCTATGACTGCTTCATGACAAATATCTTTTTTCGACAATAAAGGTGACTGTACATGTGGCCATTTCCAGATGGAAATACACAAAAATCAAGTTGCCTACAACTGTGGGAAGAGATCATGTAGATGCTCAGTGTCCGCAGTTAACACTAGGCCAGGGACTGGTTGATGGAACAGATCATTAATTGCTCATTTGTCAGTTCAGCTTGAAGGCTTAGAAAATAAAAACAAGTCCACGAGAGCCAAAATACAAACTAGAGCCTCCCTTGAGTTTCAAGAACATCTCAAGACCAGATCTAGTTCACTGAACACTGACAACAGAAGACTTGAAGAGCTTGTGGGATGACATGAAGACCATCATACGTGAAGAAAACAAAAGGTCATTAAAAAGATAGGAACAAAAGAAAAAAATCAAAGTAGAGACTGAAACTTACTCTTAATGCTTAAGTACCTGACACCAATGGAAGAAATGATGACATCAAAGAGTTGAACAGAAATTTTCAAAGGGCAGTGGAAGAAAACAAAAAGTAAAGTATGATAACAAAAGGTACAATGACTTGGATAATCAAAAGGAAAGAACACTGTCAGCATATTTTAAACTGAAAGAACCCAATGGAAAAAATGTATACCTTGACTTGCAATATTGAAAGATTCTATAAGCAAAAGATTGAGCAATGCAGGAAGTATCAAAAGAACTGGAAAGGAATACACTGAGTCAAAAGGACTGGTTGCCATTCAACCATTCCAAGAGAGAGCATATGAGCAGGAACCAATGGCAGTGAAGGACAAAGTTCAAACTGCCCTGAAAGCATCAGCCTAAAACAAGGCTCTCGGAATTGATAGAGTACCAATTAAAATGTTCCAACAAGCTGAGGAAGCACTGAAAGCACTCACTTATCTAGGGCAAGAAACATGAAAGACAGTTATTGGCCAACGGACTGGGGGAGATTTATATTTCTACCCATTGCAAAGAAAGGTGACCCAACAGAATGTGAAAATTATAGAACAATAACATATATAATTAATTTTTATTCTGAAGATCATGTGACAGCAGCTGCTGCAGGACATTGACAGGGAGCTGCCATTGGTTCAGGATGGCTTGAAAAGAAGACAGTGTCCAAGGAATATCATTACTGATATCACATGAATCTTGGCTGAAAGAGAATACCAGAAGGGTGTTTACATATTTTATTGACTATGCAGAGGCCCTTGACTGTGTGGGTCATCACAAACTATGATTAGTCTTGAGAAGAATGAGAATCCTAGAACTCTTTATTATGCCAATGTGGAACCTTACCTGGATCAAGAAGCAGTGTGAGAACAGAACAAGGGCATACAGCACGGTTTAAAATCAGGAAAGATGTGCAGCAGTGTTGCCTTCTCTTGCCATACTCAGTCAATCTGTGTGCGGAGAAGCTGATGTATATGAAGAAGAATGTGGCATCGGGATTGGAGAAGGACTTATTAACAACCTGAGATGTGCAGCTGGCACAACTTGCTTGCAGAAAGTGAGGAGGACTTGAAGCACTTGCTGATGGAAACCAAGGACTGCGGTTTTCCATTTGGATTACAACCCAATGTAAAGAAAAAAACATCACCACTACTAGATGAATAGGTAACATCATGATAAAGGGAGAAAGGACTGAAGTTGTCGAGGATTTCCTCTTGCCGGGCTCTAAAATCAATAGTCCTGGAAGCCACCGTCAAAAAAAGTCCACTAGCACACTGCATTCAGTAAACCTGCACAAGACCTCTTTCAGGTGTTGGACACCAAGGATATCACTTTATGATCTAAGATATGCCTTCCTCAAGCCATGATATTTTCAGTCACTTCATATGCAAGTGGAATTGAGACCTTCAATACAGAAGACGGAAGACGGATCAGTACATTTGAAGTATGATGCTGGTGGAGAATATTGACTGTAGGAAAATCGGGCCTTGGAAGAAGTACAGTAAGAATGCTCTGTAGAGACAACGACGGCAACACTTCATCTCAGGCATTTTAGGTGCGTTGCCAAGAGACCAGTCCCTGATGAAGGGGATCGTGTGTGGTAACGTGGAGGGGCAGTGAAAAAAAAGCAAGACCCTCACCAAGATGGATGGACACAGTGGCTGCAGCCATGGACGCAGACAGAAGAGCAGTTGTGAGGATGCCTTGTTCTGTTGTACTGAGGGTCGCTGTGCATCAGAACGGACTTGACGGCACCTCATAGCAAGAACATTAGTGTACACTTAGAAAGGGCATAAACAGTGTGCTTCTGGCAATTCTTAAAGTACATAAAGACATTTAAGAGTAAGGCAATACTATCTAAATTATGTTTTTAAATGTTTGGTTTTCACACTATGCCCCTATTAACTTTGTGAATGGGAAAAAAATATTTTCTAGTATTTTATCTTCTAGGAGCTGGAACATGCACTTGCTACGAGAGATCCTGAGTTTAGCTTTACGTGTTGAGGAGGATGAAAGGATCCCCGTTGCTCTGTGAGTTGAGCTGCTGATTGGAGGACCAGTGGGTTCAACCCACTAGACACTCCTTGGAAGAGAGCAGAGGCTATATGTTCCTGAAAGATTGACAGCCTCCAAAACCTGGTACAGAGTCTCTCCGGGTTGGAATTGACTAATGCAGTGGGTTTATTGGGGGAAGGTAGACATTCCAAAAGGTCAGATGGTTCCAATGGCTTTTTTGAGTAGTGCTAAAAGTTGACATGGTCAAGGGAGTGACTGCACCATTACAAACCGAACATTGAAAGTGATAGCATGCTTCGTGTTTTTATTCTTCTTGACCCTAGAATTAAAGGGATTCATCTACTCCTGAATTTCCCAGGAATTCTCTCATCTACACGAGGCTATTTATAACTGTTGGATTCAATAGTGCACAGAGTTGGTGGTCAAGAGTTGAAGAGGGAACTACTGCTTATGCATATTTGGGACCCTCTTCCAACTCTCTGCTCTCACCTACAGAGAAGCAAAGGGGTAGTGCGGAGCACAGAACTTCACGGTGAGCATCACAGACATAGTCAACTGTGAGCTCATGATGGTTACTCTCCTGCCAGATCCCCAGTGGTTCTGCACAGGTTAATCTGTGTAGAATACACAGCAACCTTGTGAGCTAAATATAGCAATATCTATTTTCCAGAGGAAGAATCAAAAACAGAAAGATGCTACATAATTTGTCCAATGCCAAATTATTTGTGTCAGAGCTGGAACTTAAACCAAAATTAAATTCCAAAGCTATACCACGAAAGTAAAATCTTTTGGACTTTAAGAAATGAATGTTACGGGGGCAGGAGCAGGAGTGGGGTGAAAAAATGACAACGCTTTTGAAAAGTAACATTCTTAGCAAATGTTTGCAATCATAGTCCATTGAATGTGAGTCTTGTAAAGCCTAAAAGACTTCCTGGGCATGATTCCTAAGCTGTTAACTAAAGTGGCACAGCAGGTAGTTCCCGCTCCCATTGTTGGCTTTGAAATGTTTTATTGTGAACTGAGCGAAATTTTTCCAAGCAAATCAGTTTTCATCTACCAATTCATACAAATAGGATTTGGAGCCCCTGATGGCAATCTCAACAATGTCACACCACTTATCTCATTTCCTTCCAGCGTTTCCACATCCACTTCTTTCCCAACTCTTCCTGCCATGCTTGGAACTTGGTCTATGGGAAAATGCTGGCCCTTTGGTCTCAAATGATTGATGATTCTCAGGTGTGCCTGTCTCCCTGGTGTTATTGTCCTCATAGAGATCATTTTGAATGTTTCAAGGAAAACTGAGCCATGGGGGTGAGGTTAGCTTGATTCTCAAGTGGGACTAACAGCTACAGTCTCGGTCATCAGTCTCTTTCCATCTAGGAATCTTGTCATTTTTTAATTTTGTGGTCTTTTGTGTTTTCTCCCGTACTATCCAGGGCCTTCTGGGATTGCTTTCAGAGCTAGTGGTAGCCCCACACACCATCTAACTCGCTTGGTTTCTGGGTGGTGGAGGTTGAGATTTGTTAGAACGGTCCATTAGACTGCTGGACTAATCATCTCCTTACTTTCTACTTTCTTCCTCTTCTTTGCTCTGGACAGGAAGAGAACAATTATAAACGAGAGTCCCCCTTTAGATGGCTAGTTTCTGTTGCTAACTCGTGCTCTTTGTGCTCTGAGTGTAGCAGTGTTTTCTACAGGAACATAGAGAATGTGGGCGGCTGAAACCTTTCTCCAGGGATCCTGTTCATCATTTCTCCTCACCAATTACCAATCTGCTCTCTTTCTGTCTCTCTCTATCAAACTTACTTTGAAGGATATGTACATTTATACACAGTAGCAGAAGCAATAGACTTTACAGAATTCTTGCCATCACAGAGAAGGCATTGCTTAACCAGGAGCAAGCAAGTCCTCCAATGCTTTATTCCTGCTTCTCACTGGGAACTGTTTATTACACTACAGGGTTCTATGACTATAAGAGAACCAGCATCAGTCATAGTTTATTCACTGCATATCAACATCTAAGTAGAAGTAAGTTGAATAATTAAATTCAGCCATTGTTTCACAGTGACTTAAAATAGCAATCTGTTTTCTTAATTTTCCCCACCTTAACTGTATCTTCTTATCACTCCACCCCTCCATTGTTTAAAGCCCAAGTACTGACAGATTTTCTAAAACCTACACTTAAGTGACCTTAACTTTTAACTGTCACAATTGTGCATACTAGCTGGTGATATCCGCACCATCCAAGCAGCCTTGCAGTACTTGAAAAGTGGTAAATGCTATGAACTTTAATCAGCATAATCATTTTATAATTATCCCATAAAACTCAAGCTCTTTTTAATCCTTGCCTAAGGGACTATTTTATTTCCCCAGTGCTGCTGTCACAGAAATACTAAAAGTAGGTGACTTTCAAGGACACAAATTCGTTTTCTCCATTGAGGAGGCAGTAAGTCCAAATGCAGGGTGCCAACTCTCACCCAAAACTGTTGAGTCGAATGGGCCATGCTGGCTGCCCTGTGGCCAGAGGCCTTCTGAGACGGTAACTCTTGACAGGAGTAGAGAGTCCTGTCACTTTTGCATAGAGCAGTTGGTGCTTTCTGGCCTTCCTGTTAGCCATCCAGCAAGTTACCACCTTGCCACCAATGTTTATAACGCCCAAGAAGCCAGCCAGGAAGCTGGACTGTTTGCCAAAGAACACCATAGATCGAAGGCTCATAAACGACCTACAATACACAGATAATGCACCCTTTTGAGCTGAAAAGGATGGCTTAAAGAATTTACTGATGAAAGCCTTTGGTATGAATTGTGCATTATGTGTGAATCATCCTCAGGTGGCGAGCCTTTCCCTACATGCCTTGGACGTGATATCAGCAGAGGCTCTCTCCCTGAAGAAGCGCATCATGTTCAGTAATGGAGCCGAGCGATGAAAAAGAAGAACGCATGCGACAAGATGGATGGAGACAGTGGCTGTTACCCTGGGCTCAAATATTAGAACCGCTGTGTGGCTGGATCAGGGCTGGCTTGTCTTTGGTTCTGTTGTACACAGGACTGCTATGAATGAGAACCAACATGATGAGCCCTAACCCCAGACAACAGCAACATGCCTGCATGATGCAGACAATGAAAATCCTCCCAGGGAGACCCATAAACAGCACTACAGATGAATGGGAACTCACATCTGTTGATAATTTCATACTATCTTGATCATTAACATTCATGGGAGCAGCAGTTGAGAACGCAAAATACATATTGCACTGGGCAGACCTGCTGCAAAAGCTCTCTTTAAAGCTAAAACAAAACAAATGCATCACATTGATGGCTAAAGTACACTTAATCCAAGCCATGGTCTTTCAATGACTTCATATACACGCAAAACTGGATAGTATCCTTTTTATTCAAAGGAGCAAAGAAGAACGCTCTCAAGCTGTGATGCTTACAAAGATACTGAGCATGGTTGAGCAAGTTTAAAGCTACTTGTGTTTCGGTGGATTGTGACTCATGCAGCAACCAGATGTGTCTAGTTGGACTGTGCTCCACTAGGTTTTTGATGGCTGCTTTGGGAGAGTAGGTCCCCAGGACTGTCTTACTAGTGCTTCCCCTGCTAACCTTTTGGTCAGTGGCTGGGTGTCATCCAGGATCCCCCTCTCCCCCAAACCCAGACAGTTAAACAGGCCCATTTTTTTAGGGAAGCACTTTACTCAATATTATTCTAAAACTCGCTCCTCTAAGGCACCTAGCCACACCTTCCAGTTTCTCTCCCTATTCCTGATTTTCCTCCTTCCTCTGTAGCTATCGAAGAACAGAGACCAAGTGTTATACGACGTTTTCACACTTGCAGACTTTTAAAGCCCCTAACACCATAAAACAGGAGTTAAACCAGAAACACTAAATATGTTTTTTATGTCATTAACCAGAATGTCTTATGAAACTATTTCCCCCAAACCTCAAGTCAAGGCACCAGTGCTGTTACAGGTTTTGCTTGCAAATATGTAAGCAGCTTTGGTGCGTACTCTTTTTTTCTGTTTATGCTGTAAATATATTAGATAAAAATAATGTACATCCCATACAATTTTTGCCAATTCAATTTTTCACAGATACACTTTTTATGCTACCAACACTTTACCAATCACCAATCATCATCAACCAAAAAGCCATGGGCCAAGACCCTGTACTCCATAGGCAATATTTCAACCCTTCCTCTTTGCTCCTGGGTTAGGCAACCAGTAGTAAGTGTTGGGTTCTGTGAGAGTTAGCTTTTGGGGGCTGGGTCAGGATCCTCAGGGGGTTGGCAGTTGAAGTCTCTCCCATGATGTGTTCTGACATAATGCACACAGTCTCTGATGTAACTGCTGAGAGGAGAGAAACTGCTGTCAGCTCAGGAGAGCTATGGCCGCCTTCCTAAGCTCCCATCCTGCTGTAGTGGAAAGGAAGTTTGCTCAGAGTTGCGGCCTACTCCTATTTAACAGACTCCGTGGGAATGCTTGTCTCTTCCTGATGGCATGGATCCCGCAACTGACTCATTGATGGCTGGAGTTCTTTGGACTGGCGCCAGCAGCTCTCCATATTGCCTGCCTATGGATTCATTCGCGGATGCCACCACCAACTCTTGTTTTCCTGCTTTCTGGTTCATCAGCTCTGACAAATATGTCAATCAAGAAAGGCCTCCTGCGTGACATCGGCCCCACAGACTTGAGCCAAGCTGCACTTACCCATGACTACAAATGTGTGGATCACTTTGTGTGTGTGTGTGTGTGTGTGTGTGTGTGCGCGCGCGCGTGTGCTCGCAAGAACTCAAGTACACACACCACTGTTTTTGCCTCTTTAGAGAACTAAGCCTAGGGCTGAGCCCCGGTGGTGTAGTGGTTGTGCTCGGGACTGCGGCCCACTGGGACGGAGGTTCAATTCCAGCAGTGGGGCTGGGCCTCCTACTCCCACCACCAGAGAGCAGTGATGCCCCCCAAAAACAAACAAACAAACAAAAAGAACTAAGCCTAACAGCAGCTATAAAAACTAAAAACAAAAAATAAAAAACAAACCAAGAACCATATAATAAGCAGAATTTCTTAATATTCTATTATGTAAATATGATTAGTGATTATTTTTAAATGTGTGTTTGGATCTAAACATCATAAAAACTATTTTGGCAAAAATTCAGGTTAATTTTTACAAATCTATACGTATACATACATACATACATGTATGTATCACTGGATATTTTTGCAATCTAAGTTTTAGTGCAATAGGAATAGGCTTGTAATGCTCCAACCCACATTTACTTATTTCCAGTGAATCTTTATATTGTGTTAGAATGTTGAGCAAACCACATACATAGCAGGAGGGGGAATTTTATAGGTAAATTATGATTCCATTCTTTTATATATTTTTTGAGAACTTAACACTTAGCAATGCCCAATTCAGTGGCTTTCTAGGCTTCAAACATGCAAAATAGCTGGATTAGCATTTTTGTCTTTTTGGAAGGTGTGGCAGTCATGTGATTATGTTAATTTTATGATTGATATGTAAGGGTGGAGTCTAGCCTGTTAATCTGGAGATAGCCATTGAATAGACAATGAGGCCTCTATGTGGGCATGGCTTTCTCCTGAGAGTTCTGGGAACTCTCGCGGTATTTCTCTCGTGAAGATGAGAAGCTATCTTCCCCAGTTGTTGGGAGTTAGTTTCAGAGACGATGAATCACGGACAAGACAAGCTGGCAGCATTCGAGAAGCTGGAGGAGCCGGCGGAGAAACCATACAGCTTTGCCCTGATGGAGCCAGACCTCTGAAGCTGGGGCAGCCAGATGGAGACCTCTGCCAGCCATGAGTTGCTTCTGCTGTTGATGGACCCTGAGCCCTGGAGGCGAGATGCCCTGCCAGCACTGGGATTCTGCACTCACTTACCTGCGACTTCGTGAGTCAGAAGAAGACTTTATACACCGATTTCGGGCATATGGGTTAATATTGGACTTATGACTTTGGACTGGACTGGGCTGGAATGCTTTCTCCATGTCCCATCTGTATATAAACCCTTTCCTTATATTGATATGCATGTCCTTGAATTTGTTCCTCTAGTCTACCTGGACTAATACAGAAGGATAGACATTCAGAATTCAAATATTTTCTGTGAACTTATGAATATATACATATAAGTAATGCATTAAGCTAATTTCAGAAAATATACCTGCAGTGGTGAACAGGCAGCCTCCCTATTCTGAGGTTTACCAACTGGAATATATGTGCACAAATATTATTTCCTTTTTTTCAGTGTTTTTTATTTTTTACATTTCCGAATGCTCGGTTTATTCACTACAAACACACGTCAAACAATCTTAACATTAACCAAGTAGCAAAGGATACGAATAAAAATAACCCTAAGGGCATGGTAACAGTCCTCTTCACAAATATTATTCTAGCATTCATTGTCCTAACAAGCGTTCCCTTCATTGGTACTCTCATCCTGGGTAGAGTTGGAGGGAGCAGGAGTTGACGTCTCTTTGGTTTCTAGCTCTCCAAAAAGCCAGTGACTCTACCCGCGTTTAAATTGTTTTAGCTGGTTCTTTTGGAACCATCATTGGGAAATCCTGCAGCATTCTGCCAAGTCTTAACAGGGTTCCCCACCCTTTCGGGGGTGGCTCTTCTGACCATCTGTTGTTTCTTGCTTCTGACCAGTTTTGGGTCAGGGATAAGGGTCACTTTTATATTTCTTCTTAAAAATGGAGCTTCTTGTGTTGCTCTCTATAATGCGACTCGACGTCTTGCAAAGTAGTTCAACGTCTTGCAAAGACATTCTAGGGTGCTCTCATCAGCTTCAGGTCCCCTAGGTTTGCCATGTTATAGATACCTGTGTCCCTTTCCTAGGGGTGTCAGGGCTGGCTGTGTGGTGCTGGTGTGAGATTCTGCCGTGGTGGTGCCACCCCTTGTGGCCAAGTACAACAAAGCACAGCCTGGCCCTGCACTGTCCTCCCAATTG
This sequence comes from Nesogale talazaci, assembly GCA_004026705.1. Lineage (NCBI taxonomy): Eukaryota > Metazoa > Chordata > Mammalia > Afrosoricida > Tenrecidae > Nesogale > Nesogale talazaci. The sequence goes on from PVJH01006675.1 coordinate 74,862, forward strand.
TCCTCATGGGTGAGCCCGTAGCTGCAGCCCCTGGGTCAATTCATCCCACTGGAGAGTTTCCTCTGTGTCGCTACCCCTCCACTTTACCCGGCACCATGCACTTCTCCAGGAACTGGTCTCTCGGGACATGTCCAAAGTGCACGAGACAAAGTTCCTTGCTTCAAAAGCACATCCTGACTGTGCTTCTTCCCAGGCAGAGCTGGTTGCTCTTTTGGCAGCCTGTGGTACTTTCAATGTGCCTCACCAGCACCATCCTTCAAATGCATCGATTCTTCGGTGGTTGTCCTTAGCCAAGGCGCAACTTTCACATGCATACCACATGAACGATGAGACAGCGGCTTGCGGGGTGCACCGTGGTCCTCAAAGCCACGTCCGTGCTCTTCAACCCTTTGAAGAGGCCTCCCCGAGGTTACATGTCACTTGATTGCTACAAGGGATGGCTTCAGACCAGAGAAACATATTTGTGAGAGCAGTGCCAGTGTTCTGGAAGCTAGACAATCTGAACCCAGAATGTGGACAGGGCCACAGCCTCTTGCAGGCTCTTGGACAAGACCTTTTCCCAGCTTTGGGCAGCCCCAGAAGTTTCATGGCCTGGGGCAGCTTAAAATCAAGACCACAGGCCATCTTCCTTCTGCTTCACTGTGACTCTTCATTTTATAAGCCACTACTCCAAGGGGCTTGGGAGCACCTCACTGCCAATCTGATCTCAGGCTCCCAGATAACATCTTCCCACACCCTCCAGATTTCCCAACAAATCACATTGACAGGTGTCACTGGTTCGGACCTCCAACTTAAACTTCAGGGCACACAATTCCACCCGCAAGACCAGGTCTTTTTGCTCACTGGGATGGCCTGGCAGGGTGATACCATGATCATGAAGGTGGTTTTCCCGGGGCGAGGCTTATCCCGGGGCGAGTGTGCTGACCCCTGCGATTTCCCCAAATGTGGGAAACTCGACTGCGTAATTTGTGGGAGTGGGGGACTGCGTTCACGTTCTCCCCTGATAAAACTCTTCCATGGCTACTAGAACCAGCATCACAGAGTAATGTATTCTCTAATGAGTTTATACAATCTTGGGCAAGCGAGTCATGTCACACACACTTAACAGGAAGGAGCTGTGTTAGAGGCAAGACCCTTTTTAGTGTATTTTGATTGACATAAATGGTCAATGTGGTGGACAAAACGTCTTGGGAATTTTATATATGTGAGTTGCTCTATTAAAAACCATCTTGCAAACCAGGCATTTACAATTTCAGCTCTGATACGGTTCCTTCTTTCAGATTTGGATTTTATTGGATCACACAGTCCTTGGATCACACAGACTGTATTTTCTCCATGTGTATCTACTTGCCCCCTCATTTAGATGGTTGATTGTTTTAAGACAAGCCTTTAAGACCCTGGACCCTTTTCCTTCTGAAAGGACAGTACAGATGACAGCTGAAACCCCAAATCCATTTGAAGGGTGTAAATTATTAAGGGTTCATGGGGGAGGGAGGAGGGAGAAGGGGTGGCAGGGGAAATATGGGGAGCTGATATCGAGGACCTAAGTGGAGGAAGGATGTTTCGGGGGGTGCTGATGGCAACAGGTGTGCAAATGTATTATGCATACAACCGATGTATGTGTTGATCATGATGGGAGTTGTATGGGCCCACAATGGAATGATCTAAAAAAAAAAAAAAAAAGGAGGGAGTAAAAGAAGTTTATACCCAGGGCCCAAGTAGAAAACATTTGGAAATGAAGATGGCAGCATATGTACAAATATGCTTGATAAAAATGTTGTACTGACTGTTCTAAGATCTGTAAGAGACCCCAGTAAAATTATTGGAAAACAAAAAAACAAACAAACAAACAAAAACCACATATCTGAAGGACTCAGGTGGAAAAGGAAATGGTTTGAAAATGATGATGGCAGCAGGCATGTGAAGGTGCTTGGCACAATATATGCATGTTGGGATTGTGATAAGCGATGGATGGGCTAACAATAAAATGATTAAAAAAAACCCACTCACTGCCCTCAAGTCAACGGTGACTCTCAATGGAAACCCCCTGTGCGCTTCTGAAACTGTCACAGTTTATGGGAACAAAAAGCCCCACTTTTCTTCTGTGGGGCTGCCAGTGGGTTTGAACTAATAGACATACACATAACCACCACACCATGGGTTATGTCTCTAGGAAATCCCCTATGGCCATAGCCCACGTGATGTGACCAGTTTGCTATCAGAGTGCATCGTAAAGTTGATTATGGCAGATGTCCTTAGATCCAAATGTGATGTATTATCGGTTGGTTTCCTTGTAGACTCATTTTAAAGTTGTTTCAGTTTTTAATATCTTCTGCTTTATTTTCAGTTGAGATGTTTCTCTGTTTTTGTCTAGACATTGCAGTTGGCTTTTGTTCGTGTGCTTCCAGTTTATGCTTTATGTGATTTTCTGTATATGAAACCCAGGATGTATAGATCTATAGAGACAGTAAGTGGGTTAATAATTACGTTCAAGTATGGCAGGGGAGGCTGGGAGGGAAATGGGGAGTAAACCACAATGAGTTTGGGAAGAAAATGTTCAAAAATTGATTGTGATAATGATTGCACAACTCTTCTTAATATGCGTAAACAATCAAATTGTATGATATGTGAAGTATCTGCGAATGAAACTATTTAATAATAATTTTAAAAATCTTGGCACCCAGCCACTGTCCCACAATCCCCAGCCACTCCTTTCATCTGCTCTGGGAAGTCCCCACACTTTGATGCCTGTAGACCTTGTCTCTACCCTGGGGCCTATCGTGTCCATTGTTGCCCCCTCCCTCTGCATGCTGTCTGTACCTCCCACACATCTCTACCCTTCCAGCCATGCCATTGTGCAGTGCTGCCAACCATCCAGCCCCATGCCCTGTAGCAGCCTTCTTTGGCCTCAGATTGGCTGAGTCTCTGCCCTCCAAATAGCCCTTGCCTGCCACCCCCTTTGACCATCTGATGGCATATACCGTGTATGTGTGGCACTCTCTCTCTCACCCTGTGGTGACTGTGGCGGGAGCTGTGTCAAACACTGAGTAAATTCTCGTCAGGACTATCATTGGACCCTGTGTGTCTTCACTGACTTCCAGCTCTTTTGAGAAGAGTGACAGGGACTCAGAGAGGCAGTAGCCTGTCCAAATGCACCTGATGTCTGAGGCAGTCAGTTCTCAGCCTTGGCCCTCAGGTAGTAGAGATAACAGTTAAAAGGGTGGCTTCCTTCACCCCTGGCGGCCACGGATGGGCTCTGCTTTGAGTCCACCCAGAGGCATCTCAAAAGAGAGCCTTGGCGACTTGCCTTTGAAAACCCAGCTACTGAAAACCCCATGGAGGCCACCGGGACTTGAGTTCATCAGTGTTCCTGGTGTTCAGCTCTCATTTCAAATGAAGTTTTAAAATGTTTATTATTTTGAAACCGTTTGGACATGAAGGTAGGTATGTGTGAGAGCGGTGATAATAGGATTGTGGTCAGGTAAAAGTTCACTACCTTCCATCAGGTCGATTCCGACTCAAAGAGTCAGTTGTTCCTGTTATGTTCCGAGAGAGTTGGACTTCACCAGAATGGAGAGCCTCATCTTTCTCCCGTGACACTGTGAAAGAAAAGCCAACCCTTTCAAGATGGACACTGAAGGGATTATAAGGGCATAATCCAAAGTCTTAGGTGTATTTAGAAAGCCTGAAAATAGCGGGTGAATGGAAGATTCACTGTGAAATTTGTGCCTCAGGTTTTAACTGACCAAGGAATGAGCACAGAGTGAAATCAAAGATCAAGATGATGCTCTCTGTTTTTTGATGTGAGGGGGATAGTGCTTTTGAAGTTCTTTCCCCCTGGTCAGACTGTTAATCAAGGTTTCTCTTTAGAGGTTCTGAAAACATTGCATAATTCCCTGTGACAAAAAAGGCTGGATTTGTGGCAGATAGGGCACTGGTTTTGACACCACAACCATGCACCTGCTCACATACCATTTCACTGCACCCGTTTGGGGCAAAAAGCAGCATGCTTCTCTTGCCCTACAAACCTTACTACCTGACCTCACTCTATGTGACTTTTTTTTTTCCATGAATGAAGAGTCACGTGAAAGGACAGTGATTTGATGGCATAGAAGAGGTGAAGAAAAAAGCAAGGGAGTTGCTGTCAATCATCCAAACAGATGAGTTTGAAAAATGTTTTTAAGAATGGAACCTCAGGTTTGACAAATTAAATGTATTAAATGTAATGAAGAGTACTTTGAAGGTGATAAGGTTGATTTGTAAAAAAAAATAATTAAAGTCATAGCTTTGGTGGGGAAATTCCATTAGGGTGTTTTTTGTATTCCCTTGTATAATTATTATCTGTTCCATTGAAAGATATTTGCTATGAAGAAGTTTTTGGGTACTGCAAAATCATGCAGTCTCTGGATGCATTTCTATCATTAAGACCATATTTTCCAACTAACTTTCCTCCTTCTGTGTTTCCAACTTTCACATTCCAATCACCAATAATTTATAATGCATCTTGATTATATATTTGATCAATTTCAAACTGAAATTGATAACATTGATAAAGTTCTTCTTCATCAGTTGTTTTTGTGGTTGGTGGATAAACTCGACTAATAGTTGTATTTATTGTATTTCCTTGATTGAGAATAAATATAATCCTATCACAGGCAGTATAACACTTCAAGATAAACCTTGAAACATCCTTTTTGATGTTAAATGTGATGCCATTTCCCTTGAATCTGTCATTCCCAACATAGCAAACCAAATGATTTTCTGATTCAAAACGGCCAATACAAATACATTTCAGGTCACCAACACTTAGGATATTGATCTTTAGGCATTCCATTCCTTTTTACCCCGATATTAAAAGTACATATTATATATATATATATATATATATATATACACATTTAAATCAGGATAGAAGTAATTTCTTTCAACCATATCACCTAGGCTTCATGCTTTGAATTTCCCTACACAGATATTCTGATTCAAGGGCTTTTGAAAACTCAAGGTTTTTGAAAGATAACCATAGAATAACATCTGAAATGACAATGCTTCTAAGTCCAACATAATATTTGATTCTGTAATTTATAAAAAGTTAATAAAAAATTCAATCACATATGATTTTGAATTTTCCACACTTGAACCAGAATGATTTTTACTTACTAATCTTCTAGAGGTCTAGGATCACAGCTGTTTTCATAACTTGTAGAATTAAGGTTTAGGTTTGATTGCGTGCCTTATCTTCTTTCTTGTTGTTAAATTATTTTATTGGGGACTCTTACAACTCTTATCATAATCCACACATACATACATTGAACCCTTGGCAATTTATAAATTATTATTAATTTGTCATATCTTACACTACCCAACTGTCTCCTACTTTTCCACTGCCGATCCCCCAGGGAGGAGATTATATGTAGATTCTTATAATCTGTTTCCCCAGTTTCCCTCCACCCTCCCAGTACCACCCTTTTCACCACTGGTCCTGAGGGGTTTATCTGTCCTGGATTCCCTGTTACCAGTTCCTATCTGTACCAGTGTACATCCTGCTGTCCAGCTAGATTTGTAAGGTAAAATTGGGATCATGATAGGGGTTGGGGGATAGAGAAGCATTTAAGAACGAGTGGAACATTGTATGTTTCTTCATTGCTGCACTGCTCACTGGCTGGCTCATCTCCTTCGTGAGACCCTTCTGTGAATGGGTGTCCAATCGCCTACAGATGGGCTGTGGGAACTCTGTACTCCCCCCTCACCCACAATGATATAATTTTTGTTCTTTGATGCCTGATACCTGATCCTTTCAACTCCTCATGATCACACAGGCTCGTGTGCTTCTTCCATGTGGGCTTTGTTGTTTCTCAGCTAGATGACCACTTGCTTATCTTCAAGTCTTTAAGACACCAAACGCTAGATCTTTTGATAGCTGAGTACCATCACCTTTCTCAGCCACGTTTGCTTATGCACCCACTTTGTCTTCAGTGATCATGTTGGGAAGGTTAGCACCTCCAACTGCCAAATTATTAGAACAAAGTGTTCTTGTATTGAGGGATTACTTGAGTAGGGGCCCACTGTCCCTCTGTTTCCTTAACACTAAACCTATAAATGTATGGACATAAATCTATTTCCCCGTCATCACATATAATTATGTTTGCATATGTATATGTTTGCATTTAGATCTCTATCAGTGTCCTTTGCCTCCTAGTTTTTTCCTCTATTTCTTTTTACTTTCCTCATGTCCCACCCACTATCATGTTCAGCCTTCATTTGGGTTTCAGGAATCCCTCTTGGCAACATTGTCTTTGATCCAGCCTGGCCAGAACTCCTATACCCTCCTCTCCATCAATTTTCAGTCACTTGTTGTTCCCTTGTTCCTGGGTTTGTTAACCCCCACTCCCTTTCCCCCATCTTCCCCTCTCCCATGTCCCCCCCCAGAACTGTCATCCCATTGTTACCTCTTCCCACTTGTTTATCCTATCTATCCATTCCAGATAGACAGAAATAACAATATGCACTGGCACAAGACTATAAACAAATAATAGCTACAACAACAACAACAAGAAACCCTATAAGAGTTCAGGGTTCTATTTTTTGTCCTTTATGAGTGTTTTCCAGTCAAATCTAATTGGGTACGTCACCCTGGTCCCACAGTCTATTTTTGGTATTCCCTGGAGACTTCATTTCTCTGCTCCCCTTGCTCCTCTGTTGTATTGCTCCTCTGTTGTACACCCCCCAGTGTCTGACTTCGGCAAACTGGGCTCAGGCCAGCCACAATTCCCACTATGTTTCTCCTGTGTTGTCCCCCATAGCCCTATGGGTCAGTGAGGAATGCTGTGTCTTGTGATGGGATTGGCCCTACGATCCTCTCTGTGCATTTGCTGTTCTGAGCAGAAATAATGTCCTCAGGACTTGGTGGGCCAGGGTGTGTTTCATTCTTTTTCCCCTCCCCATCACTGACTCCAGTGTGCTCTGATCAGACAAGGCCCTCTCCTTGCGCTGTAGCTACAGTGCTGTCCTCTGAAGTGGATTCTTCTGCTGAGTGGGAGCGGGGATGCTGTCCACATAGTTGGTAATGGGGCTGGCCCCTCAGGCCTCTTTATTGGTTCCCCGCTTCGTGTCAGTGTGTTGTGTTCTTGTCTTGGGCCACCAGGTTGAAGTCTGGTCCTTCTTTCCCTTTGGAGACATAAACAGCACCCTCTCCTTGAGTGGGCAAGTACCCTGTTCCCCCTGCTACCCATGTCTTTTTTGCTTTTAATTACTTCCAATTTTCTTAGATTCATACTTCATGCATTCCAAGTTCCAGTTGTTAGAATATTTTGGCAGCTATTTCTTCTCATCTTTTGTTGTGACCGATCAGCAAATGAAGGCTTTTCTTTTTCATAGTTGTAAGCATTTGTTACAAATTTCAGGATAAAACATTAGATGTTATCAAAAGTTATATAAAGTCAATTATTAAAAAGCATTCAAAATAAGTTATCAGTTAATATAATTCTTTTTTTTTTTTTGCATCACTGCTCTCTGGTGGTGGGAATAGGAGGCCCAACCTTTGCTCCTGTGGAGCTGGAATTGAACCTTCATCCCAGTGGGCCACAGTCCTGCGCACAACCACTAAGCCACCAGGGCTCAGCCTAAAATAATTCTTATAAAATATTTGCCATATCAAATTTCAGGTTATTGCTCATTCTCATATATACATTATTATAATTTTATTATCTATAATATGCAGTCATACTACACATGCAATTTTGAGAATCCATTTAATCCAAGATTGTAAGTCCACATAATGTCTTTAGAATATTTATTTATTTTCTTTAGTTCTCTGATTTTAGAAATATATATGATGACTTTATGCCCCTTGTTTTATCTGCTCATTTGGGATATTTTATAGCTTTCTCTTCATTCATATAGCTATTTCAATTATTTTTTTATCTTATCTAAATTTATGTATTCCCAGTGTATCCACATAGGCACTTTTAAAACTGTCGAGAAAGCTTGTATGTGTTATGTGAATAGCGTGAGCTCAGAAATTCTTGCTATTACTTCAGAAAAACTCTATATTTTTAAAAGACAAAGTCTTTAGCTTATTTATTAGCAACGGGGGCCACATATATATTCATCTATTTCAGTTGAGGATCTTGCAAATGAAGATCTTAAAGGCTTTCTTCGACCGTCTTTTCTCCATTCCTGTCGCCATGCTTAGATCTATGTTAGGAAGGCAGCTTCTCCTCAGTCAGCTTTCCAGTGCCTTCAGCCTGGAGGGGTGCACCCTCTGGCACTAGCTCCCACAAAGCCCTGCTTCCCTTCACTAGGTTTTCAGTATCCGGCAATATCTTGATTCTCTGCATAATGTTCCCACTGGCTGCTTCCTGCAAAGTGGGCTGTCAGTTTCTTCTTTGCGGTCTGCTCTGGAACTGACACGCCACTGAAACTTGCTCACTTTGGATGACCCTGCTGACATTAGAAATATCCATGACATAGTTTCCAGCACCTCAGCAACAGGCACAAACCACACTATGACAAACTGACAGACAAGTGGTGGAGATGCCAAATAAGAGACTTAAAAAGAAAACCAAAATGAATATGGAAAAATATCTATATTTTCTGATATATACACATATGAATTCTAAAGCTCCACATGATTAACACCATGAGGACAACACAAATGCAGTTTTCCACTTCTTAAATAAGAAGCTCTCATAGTCTTCCAGTATTCAAGAATCCTTCAAGATTAACCCTTTAGGGATCCCCTCTGCAGAAGCGAGATGAAGGGAACTTCATCCTTCGGAAAGCGTCGCAACAAGACGCACACCTTGAGCCGCCGATGTGGCTCCAAGGCCTTCCATCTCCAGAAGCCGCCCTGTGGCAAATATGACTACCCCGCCAAGCGCAAGAGAAAGTCGAACTGGAGTGCCCAGGCTCAAAGACGAAATACCGCCGGGACTTGTCGAAGGAGACACCTCAAAATTGTATACTGCAGATTCAGGCGTGGACTCCTTGAAGGAACGACTCCTAAAACCCAGAGGGCAGCTGCTGCAGCGTCAAGTTCCCCGTAAGGAGGTCAACATTTAGTTGTGTAATACATGTTCTCGTATTAAAAAAAAAAAGTGGTCACAACCTTCTGAGCTGACCTTTCTGTGACTAATTTAACTGGCCCCGCAAATCCCCTAGGGAATTCCAGAAGTCTTTCCGACCACATCAGCAGGTCAGGCAGGGAGAGGGAGAGGTGAATTTTATCAGATGTACATCTCTAGGCTGGAGACAGAAGTTTCTTTAGAGAGGAAGTCTCAGGTTTTGTTTTTAAGGATTTAAGTTGATTGAATGAGACACACCCACACAATGAATGGTAACCTGTTCCCTGGAAGGTCAACTGCTTTAAATGGCAATCACTTGTAAATGTTTCATTTTTCACTCACTTATTTCTTGTGAAATATACAGGTAACACAACATTTGCCAGTGTAACATTCTTTTAGGTGAAATATTCAGTGGCGCCAATATAACAATTATATTATCTTGTTCAACCATCACCGGTGCTTGTTGCCAAGTTAACAGATGGCATTTCTTCCTAAACAATGATGCTCATTTCCTCCTCTGTTTCCTGGTCACTAATAAACTTGAGCTCTATGTATTTTCCTAGTCTAAACAGTTCTTATAAGTGAAATCATATAATGCTTTTCTTTTTGTTATTGAGTAACTTCTATTCTTCATTGCAAAATCTAGGTTAACATGGGACTAGTCAAAACACCAGACACCAGAGTCTTCTTAGGTTTACCCATAAAATTAACCCTCACACTTTTGGTAAATTGTTTTCAAGAGGGATCACACTTAAGGAAGGAATAGATGAATGAGGTTTCTCAGAGGAGAATAATCACAAAGTATCGATTTACTTATTGCAGACAGATCCAGAGTTTACGCATGTTTTGTGTCCTTTTCGGACAGATAACAAGATAACTTGTGATTTCTACACGCTGTCTTCAGATGCCATTCAATTGGATATATTTTAACTACTTTGTCTATTTAGGTGTTTACATTGGTAGTGAATGTATCAAACTCGATTGACTTCATATTCTTTTTGTTTATTTAGCATTTTAGTGCATTTGGGTTAAATCAAATGGTTAAATAAATTTCTGCCTACTGTTAGAGACGGCCTCATTGAGAAAAAGGAAGGAAATGAACGAATCTGAAATACTGTCACGAGTTTCTGATGATGATTATTCCGATGTTCCTGGTGAAACTGAAGATGTGGATGACAGTGTGAAAAAATGTTTTGATAGTTCAGAGGTCGTTTCCAGCAACAGTGACATTACTAGATCTGTAAAGAAGCATAAACTGGCAGTGCTTTCAGGGGATTCTGACTCTAAAGATGAAGGAGAGTCTGTTTTTGTGAATGATTCATTTTGTAATAATGTTACTAATAATTGGTGTGAAATTGACATTCCACCACTTTTGGAAACGTTTGAAGGTCATCCTGATGTCATTACATACTCAGTGTGACTCTGTAGCCTCTGTGACTAGCCAGATGTTTGGTGATGACTTATTTGAATTGTTTTGCAAGGAGTTGTGCAATTATCATGATCAAAGCTCAGTGAAATGTAAAACATCACCTAAATCGCTCAAGTGGTCTCCTGTTACACAAAAAGACATGAAGAAATTCTTAGCCCCAATTCTTCTAATGGGACAAACAAGAAAAGATAGCTGGAAAGACTATTGGTCAACAGATCAACAGATCAATGTTTTCGCAGACTATGAGTTGTAATAGATTTAAACAAAAATGGACATTCTGGCATGTTAATGATAACATGAAAATGGACAATAACTCTGGAAGACTCTTTAAAATTCAAACTGTGCTGGATGATTTCCTCAATAAATTCAGGACACTTTACAGACCAAAGCAACAGTTGTCTTTGGATGAAGGGATGATTCCGTGCAGAAGACACGTGAAGTTTTGAACATAGGACCCAGCAAAGATGACAAAGTATGGTTTACCTGTTAGAATGGTATGTGAGAGTGACACAGGCTATATCTGCAATATGGAAATTTATACTGGTGAAGGAAGAAATTGGAACAAACTGTTCCCTCAGTTCTTGGCCCTTCTGTTGGTATGGGCACCATATCCACCAGGCTAATTACTATAACAGTACCTCACTGCTGGTTTACTGCTGAGAAACAAAGCTAGAGTCTGTGGTGCTATTAGAGTGAACAGAGGTTTGCCGCCGCCTCGAAAAGCCAAAGGACCAAGGATGAAAAAAGGTGACACCGTTTTCTGAAGAAAAGGTGACATTCTTCTCCTCACAGGGAAAGATAAGCGAGATGTCAGAATGATATCAACAATTCATGATGCTTCTGTCTCAAATACAGAAAAGAACAATAGAAAAACTGGAGAGGATCTACATAAACCTGTGTGTGTACATCCATATCATGCCCACACGAAGGGAGTTGATCGTGCAGATCAGTACCTCTCATATTATCCTATGCTAAGGAAAACAATGAAATGGACAAAATAAGTCGTTCTTTATCTCCTAAACTGTGGACTTCTCAATTGTTATAGAATTTACAATAGCCTTAATCCAGAGGGGGGAAAAAAGAGGTACAAGCAGTTTCTCCTTTCAATGGCAAAATACTGGATTACTGATGATGGAAATGAAGGCTCTCCAGACCTAGAGAGAGAGAGATGTCCATCCCAACCCCTACTAGAGCAGGGAGAGCAGCATCTGAAGATCCACCAGGAAGGCTGTCAGGTGACATGAAGCAGCATGAATCTGGAAAAAAGAAATTCCTACCAGAACCCATACAGTTTGCGCTCTCCATGGAAAAAGAAGTGAAACAAGGTGTCTTTGCAAATTTTGTAAGGTACTGCTTCACAGAGAAAAATGTTATAGAAAGTACCATACATTAAAAAGGTACTAGGGGGCTGAGCCCCGGTGGCGTAGTGGTTGTGCGTGGGACTGCGGCCCACTGGGATGGAGGTTCAATTCCAGCAGTGGGGCTGGCCCTCCTACTCCCACCACCAGAGAGCAGTGATGCCCCCTCCCACAAAAAAAAGGTACTAGGAACTTTTGTTTATATATAGGTCCTATGCTAACTACAATATATGAAATAATTGTAACTGTTTATGATAAGGTCCCCACAACTAATCAAACCAAAGGATTAGGAGATGATTTTTGCACAGTGTTTCAGGGATAATATTTGCACACTGTCTTTGTTTCTCAATGTGGTTATATAGTTACATAGTAGCTATATAGTATTGTTGTAAAGTATAGTAACAATAGTACATTGTAGAACAAAGGAACATATCAACGAATGAACACTGGGGAACAAAGAATGAATGTATTTTTGTCTGATACACTTTATTTTTACTGTTTTTCAAATGTGGATTATGTTGATCATTTTTACAAGGAGTTTATAATTTCATGAAGATTATAGTTAAAAAAGTAATAATGTTCCACATACATTGCAAAATATTGTTTCATAATGTGAAATGTTTTATAGTCAAAAATTGAAAGCTATAAATAAATATGGTTAAAAGTTGATGAAATATAAACCCACGTATGGTTTAATGCAAAAAAAAAAACAACCCTAACAACTGAAAAAAATACCTGGACACTTGGGTAAGTTGGTAAAAACATATCTAGTCTTTAATGTGTTTCACTCATGTCCCTGAAATATCCAGGTCAGCGCATCAGAAATCCATCTATGATAATATTCATTCTGAGTTTGGCCTCTGAGTGTGATTACCTGATTTTGAAAGCCAGCTCCACAATATATACACTGTGTAGCCTAAGTACATTACTGAATTTATCTGTACTGTAATTTAGTCACTTATGAAAGCAGGAGGAAATGAGTAACGAGCTCATTGAGCCCTTCAGAGGTAAAAGAGACTTGGAGTAAGTATACAGCCCAGTGGATGACTTGACCATCGCACACTGCAGAGAAGGGCAGGGGCAAGTAAAGAAGGGTCAATTTTAACCTTAAAAAAAAAAAGGGGTCAATTTTGTCTTTGAATCAAATCACATCATGAAAGGGTAACATATTTATCCAGCCACTATCATAATAGACAATGGCATCCAATGATGAGGTTACCTTAATTAACTACCTAACAAGCTTTCAGAATTAATTTCTGCATAATGACCAGTTATGCAGGAATTAAAAAATAATAAAACTCAATTATGCAGGAATTAATGTCTCCATTTCTTTAATTCTGTGATTCTGTGATATCAAAATTTCTAAGTATTGTTTTAAAATCTCGATATATCTTGGTAACGTGGTTAGCTTGCTATTGCAAACAAATCTGTCACGATAGATTTAGGAAAATTTGCCACTAATCATAATAAAGTAATGGCATTTCTTTGTGGTATCTGGCAGCAGAATGGGGTATACCTGGATCCGCTACCTGCAAGGTCATTGGTTTGAGGGAGGAAGGTGAAGCAGTCTGCTCCTGTAAAGTCTCGGGATCTCAGAAACCCAAAGAGCAGTTCTGTCCCGTCCTACAAGACATTACGAGTCCCAGTCAACTCGGTGATTGGATTTGGTTTGGGGTGGGCTCTGGGTTGCACAAGTGAACATTTGACTACTAGCAAAAGGATGGTAGTTAGACATCCCCCAGAGGTGCCTTGGTGATCTGCATCTGAAAGGTCATGTCCTTGAAAACCCTAAGGAACCCTTCAGCAGTTTCATCCTAACAGCCCCACCCACCCAGGAGGATGGCATTAGCACTTGACGACACTCCACAAGAGCAAAAGCCTATGTGACAAATTGCCTTTCAGTATGAGAAAGAGAGAACTCAATTGCCCTCTTTAAGTGAAATAGAGAACTGTCTCGCTAGTTTCTGCTAAACGTTCCTTTAGGTCACCCTTGCCACTGTGCTGAGGCACCATCACACTGGTTTCTATTCATAGTGGCTTCATGTGACGCAGCAGGACTGTCACCAGCTGGAAATACTTTGCCCATCTCAAAGATCTAAAACTCCCCAGTCCTGTGTTGTGTTTTTTTGTATCTTCTCCATCTGCTCCTCTTTTTGAATCAGGATGGGTTAAATAGAAATAGTTGGCTGGAAAAAGTTTAAGTCTCTGGGAAGGCACGGCTACTCTGAGGTCATGATAACATACCTTTATCTCCTCACGTTGCATTTCTTTAAAGAATGTGTGCAATCCTGTACTTATGTCTGAAAAGAATAATGTCCTTGCCAATGTTTAGAGAGATTATCAGAAAAGGACAACATACTTAAAAGGACTTTTTATTACAGAATTGGGCCAAGCAAGTCAGTTGAATCTGGCATCTTTTGGGAAGAATATCAAGTCAAACTTCAAGTACAAAGTCTGAGATTGTGGAAAAAGCAGAGTGTTTCTGAGTCTCGGACAATCTTCAAGTTACAAGCTGATATTTTCCAGAAGTCTGCAGTTGTGTCCATGAGCTCCGTGGAGTTGACAGGACGTAAGCACAATGTCCGGACCTGCCAAGCAGAGGTGATGAATTGTGCAAACACTCAACATGGCAGTAAAGACTGGTTTATGCAAAGAAGAGGCAACAGGCCCATCTGATCGGAGTCTGTTCATATTCAGGGGAAAGTCATAGGTGACGGAATGAAAGAGTTTAGATGAGAATTATTGGGAGACCTTGAAGACAAGGGTAAGGGATTTGTATTTTACTCTAAAAAAAAAGTAACACAAGGATTTTAAAGGAGGTCTAATGTACTATCTGTGCTTCAAAAAGATCACTCTGGGTACTGTGTAAAGAAGGCACCACAGGGAAGTAAAATAGAAAAAGACTAGGAGATAGTTGTGGCTTGGACCAAAGTGGTAGCTATAGCTACGGAATGCTGTATACGAATGTCTCCTGTATAATGCAAAGTGTCAAAGAGCAGAGGGATGGTTAGTTTTATGGCAGCATGGCTAGGCTTCGGTTCACAGTGACTTGGTCACACGGTAACCTAGTCACCTCCATGAACTTGTTGAGAGTGGTGCATCACCTCATCTTGTATAGAGCAGATTACCTGGATTACTTCATAGCATGTAATTATTTACATTTAAAGTAATGTCATGTAGCCTCCATACAATCTAATATAATGCGATTTATCAATCAGTTGACATCATACCAGTGTATGGTGGGTCATGAGCCTAAGTACTCTGAGTTAGAAAAAGACCAGAATACACAC
>PVJH01006675.1:92500-99728 GCA_004026705.1 Nesogale talazaci
AGGGTGGACAGGAAGTCAGTTTCCAAGAGAACAAAAGGACAGTGAGCAGCTGTGAACTTGTCAAGTCTTAAGGAAGCAGCTGGATTTGCCTCACTTGTTTTTCTTTCTATTTTTACTTCCACCTTTAAATGCAAATTGGTGTAAAAGACTTCTCTAACTCAAGCCCAACTCTTGGCTGATTCCAAGAGCTGACCCCAGAGAATGTCATCTTGGGAGAGAAGAAACATTGGGGAATTTGGGGAGTTAGTTGGGCAGGGTTGGGCGGGGACCTTTCAGGGGGTGGAGGGGGGAAGTGAGTCAGGGAATGGTGAATTGACTGAAACCTCTACTACAGTCTTTAACACTTTTCACTGCCAGTTCAGCCCTTTCCATGCAAATTGCAATGTGATAAGCCTTGGGGAAAGAAGAAGGGAGTGATGCCCTTCCTTCAACTATAAAATGGCTCATCCCATCCTAAGCTAATTACTAGCAACTAACAAGCAAGCAAACTAAACCACTTGTTTGGGGATAAGAATTTAGAAGACAGCATTCAGAAAATGGCTCAGCAAGACCAATTTTTTTTTAAATTATAAATAATTTTATTGGGAGTTCATACAACTCATCAAAATCCATCTATATATCCACAGTGTCAAGCATATTTGTACATATATTGCCATCATCATTTCAAAACATTTTCTTTCAACTTGAACCCTTGCTATCAACTTCTCATTTTTTCCCTCCCTGACCTTTCCCTCCTTCCCTCCTTCATGAACCCTTGATAATTTATAAATTATTATTTTTTCTTGTCTTACACTGACCAATGTGTTTCTTCACCCATTTTTCTGCTACCCATCCCTCTAGGAGGAGGTTGTCAGTAGATCATTATGATTGGTTCCCCCTATCTCTCCCCACTTTCCCCTCCCCCTCCTAGTTTGGCATTTCTCAATATTGGTCGTGAGGGCGTTATTCATCCTGGATTCCTTGAGTTTCCCGCTCTTATTTGTACCCATGTACATGCTCTGGTCTAACCAGATTTGTAAGGTGGAATTGGGGTCATGATAATGGGGGGCAGGGGAGGAAGCATTAAAGAAATAGAGGAAATTTGTTTCATCAGTGTTATACTGCAATCTGCTCATCTCCTCCCCAAACCCTTCTGTAAAGGGATATCCAGTTGCCTACTGATGAACTTTGGGTCTCCACTCCACACTCCCTAGCTTGAGCCTTTAAGACCCCACATGCTTTATCTTTTGATTGCTGGGCATCATCAGCTGTCTTCACCACATCACTTATGTACCTGCTTTGTCTTCAGCGATCATGTTCGGAAGACGAGCATCATGGAATGCCAGTTTAATAGAACAAAATGTTCTTGCATTGAGGGAGTACTTGAGTGGAGGACAAATGTCCATCTGCTACCTTTATACTAAACCTATAAATATATGTACATAGATCTATTTCCCCATTGTCATATGTAACTATATTTACATATGCACATGCCTGTATTTAGACCTCTATAAATTCCCTTTGCCTTCTAGTTCTTTCCGCTAATTCCTTTTACTTTCCTCTTGTCCCACTATCATATTCAGTCCTCATTGAGGTTTCAGTGATTCATCTCCGTTATATTACCCTTGATCAAGCCCCACCAGGCCTCCTTCACCCTCCTCGCCTTCGATTTCAAATCACTTGTTGTTCCCTTGTCTCTGGGTTTGTTAACACCCCCTTCCTTCCCTCCCATCCCCACCCCCCACTTCTCACATGTCACCTTGTCTTCTCCTCCAGGCTGTTTATCCCACCTATCTTGTCTAGATAGACCTTTAGGAGTGTTGTCCAGTAAAGTCTATGAGGTGCCACCCCCTGGCCTCACAGTCTGCTTTGGTATTCCCACCGCTCTGCACCCCCCGCTGTTGTTGCATGCCCTTGGTGTCTCGCCTCAGGGTGGTGGGTCACAGACGCATTACTCGCCCTGCCTGGCAGAGGCACTCAGCTTTTCACTTGCTCTGCCGGCACCTTTTGGTCCTCTCCTTGTTCCCTTGGCTGTTTCTCTTTTTATCATATTCTTTGATGATTTCATATTCAGACTTTTCTTTTTTTTGGGGGGGGGGCATCACTGCCCTCTGGTAGTGGGAGTAGGAGGCCCAGCCTTTGCTCCTGTGGAGCGCTGCTGGAATTGAACCTCCATCCCAGTGGGCCGCAGTCCCGCGCACAACCACTGCGCCACCGGGGCTCAGCCCGCTTCTGACTTTTCTTTCTTATTCAACTAACTTTTAGTTTGGGAGAGGATTCATCCTGCGGATCAGTCAACGTGGGTTCCTGAAAAGGGGGCTGGGAATGAAAGGAGGGCAAGAGACACGAGAAATGGAGACAAGACAGGATTCTGATCAAGTCTCGTTTATTAGGCAGAAAGCCAGGGTTATTATACGCTAACAAGAGGAGGGGGAAGTACAACATATGGAAATGAGGGGAAGAAAGAATTACCCAATCATCATGCACATGCCATATATAGAAAAAATGGCGGGCAACAGTTTTCAAACAGGTCCGTATGCTAATCAGGTGAATTCTTAATACAGGGAAGTATCATTAACTAGCAGTTTACCAATAAACATAGAGGCCATATGTAAAATTAACCAATGGTTGCAAAGGTTACCTTGCCTGTGGGCTGCTATAGTAAAAAAGTGGGAAGGATCATAAAATTCATTCTACAGGAGATACTTAAACAAAAGGTTTAACCTTACTATATAAGGGAGCCTAACTGTAAATAACGATGGCATCCGGCTTCCCACGGGGAGAAATCATGAGCTCACTGTTTTGTATTGTGGATAGGAGTCCTGGTGGGACAGTGGTTAACTGCTCATAGAAAGATGAGGGACTTGAACCCCCCCAGTTACGACGTGGGAGGAAGGTGTGTCGGTCTGCTTCTGAAAAGATTACAGCCGTAGAAGCCCCAGAGGACAGTTCTACTCTGTCTTCTAGGGTGGCTTTGAGTGAGAGACAACTTGGCAGTAGTGGACTTGGGTAATACACAGGAACTATAAAGGCCAAGGCATGCTAACCACCTGGTACAGGAACAGAGAAGGGCAGTCCTACCAAGGACAATAACAACCTTTAGGTTTAGAACAAAAAAAGGTGAGGCCAACTTTCAAATGAAGGGCTCATTGTAATCATCCTAATTTCTAAGCCAAACATGCAACCCCTCCCTTGTGAAAGAATATGGATGACTTCAAAGTCAATGATATTAAGAACATTTGCAATTCAAAGTTATGAGTATGGAAATTGAACACATCGTATCATGGCTGGCTTCTTTCCGTGCAGATGAATGTGGTCATTGAGGGAAGGAATTCAGAGTCCACTGGAATGGCAAACCACAAAACCTCTGTCCCCAGAAAGAGGCAGGTAACCCTTCTGCCTGTGGCCTTTGTTTTTCCCAACTTGGGTCATTCCAAGTGGTTCAATATTTAGATTTCTAAGTCCTTCACCAGAATTTCACCAATTCTATGTTGATGGACAGGACCAGAACTGTTGCTCCACATGCCATCTAATTTTTGCCATTTTCATTTTCATGATGAGAGAGCAGCTAAGACATGTTACCACATCTTCCCATTCTCCCAATCCTCCCTAGTGATACTGAAGCTATCACCACATAGGTAGGGATAGAAAGACAGTTCCGACTCTTCATCATATTGGAACACAGCCATCCTCACTGGGGTCAACAAGAGGACTGTCCCGCCAGTCAACCTATGAGGTCTCCGCCAGTCTCCAGAACGTTTCCTTCATTCTTGTAACCTTATTACTGACTCTGCACTTCCTCACTTTGCCACAACCATAAGAATCTATTAATCTGGTTACTGTATCTATGCATTTACCTATCCTGGATTGAATATATAAAGAGAACCAATACTTGAAATCTCCAACAAAAAAATGAAACATAGAAAGACATGCATCTAAAAGAAAGCAGGACATAATAATTAATAATAATAATAAAGTTGAAAATTAACAAATGGTAGGATGTTAAATTTTAGCCTAAATATATTAGCAGTATGGACAGAGGGCTCCCTAGAGTCAAGGATGATGACATGTCATCTTACCTACTTTGGGCATGTTGTCAGGAAGGGCCGGAGAAGGACATCGTGTTTGGTAAAGTACAGGGGTGGCGAAAAGGAGGAAGGGATGGGTTGATACTGAGGCTGCAACAATGCCCTCAGCAAAGGAACAGATGTGGGCATGGCACAGGCCTGGACCATGTTTTGTCTGTTGTGCATCGGGTTGCTGTCGTTTGAAACCAACTCAAGGTTAACTAACAACAACAATGTTTGTATTAGGGACCCTGGTGAGGTTACAGATCAGACTGTTAGCTATAAGGTCAGCAGTTCCACACAATGTCACTTCCAAGGGCAAAGCATGAGATTGTCTACTCCTGTAATGAGTTAACAGTCAGGTGTCAATGGGTTCAGGGATCAGTTATTCCAGAAGACCCCAAACAATCACATGTATCGATGCAAATGATGGGGTCAGAATGGAGGCACAAAGCCCCTCTGTAGACAACTGAACAGTCCCTCACAGAAGGGATGAGTCACAAGGAAGGAATGAGCCAGCCAGGGTGCAACATATCACTGATGGAACACATCAGCATTCCTCTAGTCTTTTTAATGGTTCCTTCCCCACAGTATCATGGCTCCAGTTCTACCTTACAAATCTGGCTACATGTGGGGCATGTACACTGGTACAGATAACAGCTCTCAACACGTGGAATCCAGGATAGATAAGCCCCGCAGGAACAATAATGGGGGTAGAGTTACCACAAGGTAAGGGGGGTAATGGGGGGCGGGGAGAGGGAGAAATGGGGAACCAACTACAGTAGTTGCAGTACTAACCTCCCTCCCAGGGGGATGAACAACAGAAATGAGGGCAAAGGGAGACAGCGGACGGTATAAGATATTAACATAACAATAACTTATCAAGGGTCCACAAGGATGGGAAGGTGGGGTTGGAGGTCAAAAAAAAAAAGGAGCTAATATCAAAGGACTCAAACAGAAAGAAAATGTTTTGGAAATAACGATGGCAACATACATACAAATATGTTTGAAACAATTGATGTATGAGTTTATGAGCTGTGAGAACCCCCAATAAAATTATTTATTCATGGGCTGAGCCCCAGTGGCGTAGTGGTTGTGCACGAGACTGCAGCCCACTGGGATGGAGGTTCAATTCCAACTCACAGGAGCAAAGGCTGGGCCTCCTACTCCCACCACCAGAGGGCAGTGATGCCTAAAAAAATTATTTATTCATTGAAAACATAAGGAGTTACCAGTCCCGAAACCCACAGGGCCAGTTCTACCCTGTCCTATAAGTTAACTATGAGTCTCTCTCAAGTTGATGGCAGTAAGAGTGTTGTTTTGTTTTAATACCTGCAGTAGGAGCCCCAGTGGCTGAGTGGACCATGTATTGAACTGTCAACTGCAGGTTCAGCAGCCCAGACCCACCAGCTCCTTTGTGGAGAGAGATATGACTATCCACTCCAGCAAAGATTCCCAGCCTCTGAAACCCAGAAAAGCAGTGCACCTCTGCCCAGCAGGGGCACCTTGAGCTTGAATTTGATTCCTGCAGCTTTCCATAACTAAAGTCATTCTGTTCAAAGCAAGAAGACCCATCCACTTCTCTATTTTTGTATACATATTAAGAAACCAAAGACCACGCATTCCTTTGATTCCAATTCATGTGTGTCAGAGTAGATGGTGTCCCACAAAAATTTGAATGGTTGCTTCTTCAGAAGCAGATTGCCAGACCTTGCTGTGGAGTGTCTCTGAGGGGGTCTGAACTGCCAACCTCTCAGTCCACCCAAGTGCACTAGTCATGTGTATCACCTAGGGACTCCAGTGATTGAAATCCACTGCTGTCAAGACCATGCTGATTTACAGAGACCTCCCCGCCCTTCCCCCCGAGGATTTCCAGGACTGTAACTGACAACAGGAATGGAAAGCCCAGGCTTGCTCACATACAGGTGCTGGTGATTTCCAAACTGTTCACCACGCAGATTGCAGTGCAACTCATGACCACTAAACCACCGGGGGTCCTGAATAGTTGGAATAGTTATATTCATAAGGTGCGCAAAGATGTGTCCTCATATGTTGAAGTTCAGGAACTTCACACAAAGATTGTGGACAGTTTTCATTATCTTTTAATGCTTTCTTTGGAGTCTCTGCATACCTAAGGCAATTTAAATTTCAAGAAAATGTTTAATGGCTAGTTCTGAAAACAAATTGTTCACTTTGTTCTATATTTTGTTTTTAAGGTATATCTAATGAATAATTGTGATTATAAAATGGCAAGCAAAAAATTTTTTTTAAAAATGGCAAGCACGTTTGAAAGAAATCTTTCAATGAAAAATATGAGTATCACCTCTGTACTTAGTTTGTGACTATCATTGAAACAAAGGATTAAACAATTTTGGCAACATTATATAGTAGCATTGATTAGTTAAAAAAAAATCCCAATATGAAATTTGGGGTAGGGAGGCTCTTTTTGTCTTTTAAAAATAATTTTATGGGGGGCTCATACAACTCTTATCATAATCTATCCATCCATTGTGTTGAGCACATTTGTACATTTGTGGCCATCATCATTCTCAAAATATTTTCTTTCTCCTTGAGGGGCAAAGAATTTTTTTTTAATTTCATTGGGGGCTCTTACAGCTACTACAACATTCAGTACATCATTTGTATCAAGCACATTTGCACACATATTTCCACATACATTTCCCAATATTTTCCACTTGAGCCCTTGATACAAGCTCCTTTAAAAAAAAACCCTCCCCTTTCCCTCCCCCCCTTTTTAAAAAGTTAATCATTTTATTGGGGGGCCCCTACAACTCCCATCACAATCCCTAACAACATCAGTTGTATTCAGGTCACTTTTACACACCCATTGCCACCATCACTCTCAAAACATTCTCCCTCCCTCCAGGCCCCCATTATCTGCTCCCTATATTACCTTTCCTCCCCCCCTTCCCTTTGAACCCTTAGTAATTTACAAATTATTTTTTTCATCCTGTACACTGTACAATGTGTCCCAACACTCACTTCCCTGTTGTCCATGCCCCAGAGAGGAGGCTACGTGTAGATCCCTGAAGTTGGCTCTCCCTCTCCATTCCTCCATCCCTCCACCTTCCTGGTATTACCACTCCCATCACTAGTCTTGATGGATCATCTATCCTAAGTTTCCCATGTTTCCAACTTCACTGTACATCTCCTGGTCTAGC